>JAPKLY010000181.1:664814-691022 GCA_026898435.1 Prunella vulgaris
CATCCAAGAACACATTCTTGGATTATTGTTTGATAGGATTAATATGTCATAATAGCCACATAAAATACATCATTAGTAAATTCTATCAACAGACTGGTTCAATAAAATTACCCTTAGCGGAGAACTAGGTAACAGCGAGTTTGCTCTTCATTTTGTCTTGGGGGTTTAAGGGGATTCTCCCATATTCAGAATACTGACTAAGAACCTTCAGACAACTTATGCAGAGTGTCGACGCAAGGCCGAAGAGCTCATCACCTGCCAGAAGTTGTTAACTCAGCGTCTTCGTCAAGGTCCCTGGAATTTTTTTTAAAAAGAATTCCAATTTTTTTTTAAAAAAATTTATACTCATTTTATGAAATTTATACCACAAAATGTATTTACTGATACCACAAGATATACTTACTAATACCACAAAATATACTTAATGATATCATAATATAAAATACATATGGTATCAGCAATTACATCTAGTAATACCAGTAAATATATATTGTGATATTAATTTTATAGTACATACTTATCACATTTTTTATTTATCTTTGTGCTAAAAATTACTCACAAACTTCACAAATTTTTTTTATTTACATTGTGCTAAAGATGACGCGCAAATTCCCCAAATTGGACTTGATAATAATCTATTATTCATTTAAACTAGTATATTACCCGTGCGTTTGCACGACCCGTGAATATAAAATGAATATGATGTTAATTTTTATTATGGTTATCGTGTTATCCCATAATAAATCAATTTTAATTATTTTATCTATTTTTTTTTTTTACATTTCAAAAACTTTTGTATGTCTAAACTATGAGAAAAATATTTTTTTAGGACTGTAATTTAAGGGGGTAGTAAAATGAGGACTGTAACTTTTAGGCTGGCAAAATGAGAACTATAACTTTTCGAGCTGGCAAATAAGACCATAACTTTTTTTCATGTTGGCAATTTAAGGATCATAGCTTTTAAAAGTTGCAAATTAAGAAAAAATTCTCAAATTTAGGTCAATTTTGTCGTATTTTAACCCAAATCTAGCCTAAATTCAACCCAAATATGATCAATTGGCCAATTTGCATTGTTTTGAGCTGATTTATCCTCAATTTGTCATATTTTATAGTTACGATTCTCATTCTTTCAGTCCAAAAAGTCATGATCCTCATTTTATCATCCTTCGTAGGTTACGATCCTGAAAAATTAATTTTCACGTCTAAATTTTTCTTTTTACATTGTTTGATGTGTGAATATTTTTACTTTTCAAATGAGGCATATACAACATTTTGTGCTCGAAATGTGAAAAAAACAACAATGCTAAGTAAGACAAATTTGAAAGATAACAATATTAAACTATATAACACTGTATATATATATATGATTTTATTTAAATTTATTTATTTGCTCTTTTATCCATCATTTTTTTTCTGAAATTAATTTTTATCCACAATCAAAACCCGTCTTTAGTTGAATTTTTTTTCTTTTTATATGCATTCATTTTTCAAATTTCATTTTGTGAAGAAATTTGATTGTCAACTTTACATGAAATGCTCCAAAAGGTTTTTTTTTTTTTTTTAAATATGCATTCATTCTTCTAATTACATCTTGTGAAGAACCCTAATTGTTAGCTTAAATGAAAATCTCAATAAATAATTTTTTTTCATCAATCATATTATAACAATATAGATTAAGTATATATAAAAAATGAAATTTTAAAGTTAAAAATATTAAATTAATCTGATTTTATCATTTTTAAAATTTTAAATTATCACATTTAAAAAAAAAGAATATAGTTAATTAAAATTACTTCAATTAATAATGTATATTTAAACATCAATATTATATACAACTATGTTATATTAATTAAACTTATTTTTTATATAACATTTATATTTATAATATTATTCAATTATATATATACACACACATATTAATCAATATTAAAAAGTAATCATATTAAGTAAAAAAAAATTTATATTTAAATCAATAATGTGTAACTTTTGAATAATATTTTGGTATTAAGATATAAAAATAACTAAATAAATATATATAATGATTTGAATATAAAAATAATAGTGCATAATTTAGAAAAATACTAAAAACAAATTAAATTGAAGTTTCAAGGAATTGATCCTTGAATGTAGAAAAAGTTAAAGTTTAACTTTTAAGCTAGGAACATTTTTTAAATATTTTAAATTTTTATAAAATATGAATAATAATTTGTTTGCTCAATTTGACCTAACATTTTGTTACTATTAGATAAGTACATATGCAATATTGGAGTGGTTTGTTATACAGGTAGGGTATGTTTGGTTCGGAAGATAAAAATATCTATTCATAAAAGACATGTATATTTTCGACGGATATATATTTTTATCTTCCAAACAAAACATACCGGTATAATATTTTTTCGTCAACAAAAACAAGTATTAAATGCAACATTAGAGTGGTTTGTTATTTAAGTATTTTTCATACTTAAAAAGAGCACAATTTTTTTTACACTCAAAATGGATAAATAGACTTTTTAAATAGTGGGTATTTTAATATTTTAATAAATAAAATGTTGTAAAAATGAAACTAAATTGAAATTAATCGACGAGAAGCATCTCGGCACAACTCTCGCCTTCCTCTCCTCCTCCCCTCGTCTTGACCTCCTCAGGCCACAGGTTCACCTGTCGGCTATCGCATTCCTCCTCTTCCTCTTCTTCTTTATCTTTCTTGCAAGTCAAGCTCTTCTCAATCCTAATTTGTTTGTTCGTCTGTTTATGTTTGACTCCGATTTTGGAAATCTTATGCCATTAGTTAGAGGAATTTGACCTCGGATTTGATGATTTAGCCGCAAATGAGAAGAAGAATCAAGGCGAGGTGTCGACGACTGATTATCTCCGGCATTTAAAGTATCACCAAATTCTTCCTTTTTCTCCCATTGTTCGGCATAATATCGATTGCGTCCAACTGGGTTCTGACAAGGTCGGTTTCTGGAACTGTTAAAGCTTGAAAATCTAGAATGTAGAATAATTTCATGAAGATATATGGACTAAGATTATGCCAGCCAGTTTCTGTGATTGGGGTTTATGGTTTTGTTCTATGCTCTTATTTGTTCGAAAGAATTGTTCATTTGGGTAGTTGAATAAGTAAATAAATCAATCTGGGCTGAAGCTTAAATATCTTAGGATCTGTGGTCTATGGGAATGCAAGTTTCTGTGATTGGGGTTTATGGTTTTGTTTTGATTATCTTCATCTGTTCAAATGAATTGTTTATTTGAGTGGTTGAATAGTGAACAAATCAACCTGCATCAAATAGAACTTCGACGTACTTATTTTTAAAAAAATTTCTTTCCATTTGGGTTGCAGAAACAATGCCAATTGTGAAGGAGTGTACAATGGGAATTTCATTTGATACTCTTTCACATCGTTCAGATTGTCCACATTTTTGCCACATTGTGTTGAGCAGCACACAATTGGGAGCAGGGATAAAAGGCGAGCTTTTTTTTTTTTTTTTTTGCCATCATAGATTTTTGATAATATATGTATTTCTTACCTAGCACACACTGTATAAATTGAGCAATTTTTATTGTTTCTAATGCCTTTGTCCTTGTATTGTGTGTTCCATTTATTTGCTAGAAACACGTTTGTTGAGTTTTCACGTGTTAGAAAGAATTATTGACGATTATACTATTAAATCAAGTAAAATAATTGACATTAATTTTACCATCTTGCCAGGTTGGGGGATCTGGCATTGACTGTGGTCTGGAGGATGTTCCTCAGATTATCAACTAGGTTGTTAAATATATCCATAGCTTCACTTTGTAGAACGAAGCAATTGCAGAAAGCTGAAGCTGCGTTAATCGATGGTATTAAATTGGGAGTATTACCAAATGTAGTGACCTATAACATTTTGATAAAGGGATATTGTGAATTTTCTGGGTTCGATGCAGGTTATTCTGTTATCAACAGAATGAAAGAGGCTGAGATAGCTCCAGATGTTATAACCTATAATTCTTTGATGGCTGGTGCCACTAAGCAGCATTCATTATCTCTCTGTCTTGATATGCTTGAAGAGATGCTTGAAATCGGAATTACTCCTGACGTATGGAGTTATAATACATTGATGCACTGCTTTTTCAAAATGGGTAAGCCAGATGAGGCTTACAGGGTTTTCCACGACATTATTCTGAGGAATATTTATCCTTGTAAAGCTACATTCAACATCTTAATTAATGGTCTTTGCAAGAATGGATACACTAACAGAGCTTTGATGTTATTTAGGAGTTTACAACACAACGGATTTGTGCCTGAGATGGTGACATATAACATTCTTATGAACGGTCTAAGCAAGTCAGGTAGGTGGAAGGATATGATAACACTTTTTGAGGAACTTAGGGAGTCAGGACTCAATCCAAATGCCATTACCTACACTACTATGATTAAGTGTTTTTTCAGATGTAGACGTTTTAAGGAAGGACTTCATGTTTTTTTCGAAATGAAGAGCAGAGGATATGCGTATGATTTGTTTGCCTGCTGTACTGTTGTTGCTGCTTTGATAAAGTCGGGCAGAAGGAGATTTACCGATAGATGCATTGCCCATATGATTAAGATTGGGTATGAGCTTGATATGGTGTCATACAACACTTTAATTAATTGGCATTGCAAGGAAGGTAAACTAGAAAAAGCCAGTGATTTGATCACTGTGGCCGAAGAGAAGGGATTAAATTGTGATATTTATACTCATACAATATTGATCGATGGGCTCTGCAAGGCTGGCAAATTTGATGTTGCTCAGAGGCATTTAAACCACATAAAAATGATGGGATTTAATTGCTTAGTTGCTTTCAATTGCTTTATTGATCGTCTTTGTAAAGCTGGTCATTTAGATTATGCCGTCCAAGTTTTTAACTCAATGGATATGAAGGATTCTTTTACCTACTCTTCATTGGTAAACAGCCTTTGCAAGGAAAAGAGGTACCGTTTGGCTGCTGATCTCTTGCTATCTTGTGTTAAAGCTGGCATTAAAACATTGAAGGCAGATCAAAAGGCTGTTATGCGGGGTCTTGCTACTTTAGGCTCCAAGCAAGATGCCAAGAAATTTAAGCTAAAAATCCGAGTAGCCAAAATTTTGTACCATTGATCTCTACGCACTACAATGATGTTTTGTATGTGCTGCTGAATGGAGAGAAACAAGGGCCTTTGCTACCATATAATCCATCTTGGTATTAGTTCTTGTTGATTAGTAATCAGTTATCATCTCATACCTTGTTATAACTGACAAGCCTTGTTCCCATGCTCTCAAATGCTGTATCCTTGTTTGGAACATATCCACTTTGTAATCCATTTCTTACTCTAAAAAAGTTCTATCGATCAGTGGAGTTTGCTGAAACCACAGAAGGGCCCTTTTTGCTCTCTTATATGGTCCAATTAAGAGATAGCACCACAATGTGATGTTCAACTGGTTCATCAATTAAAATGGCTCAAAGCTTAAATCTTAAATGAGCAACCTTGAGGTGTGCGAAACACGTGCAAGTTAAGGTAAACAGGTGCAAGGTCTCCTGAAGAGTTCAAGAGAGACTGATGGAAGGATACAATCGTTGTTGATGTGCCAGGTTAGATATATATTTTCATTAAATTGCTTCTGAGGTTCAGATCCATAACTTCATGCGTATTAAAACTCACGATCATAGATTATTGTTCTCATTTTTGCCTCCACCTTGCTGATTCCTTTTTTGTTTTTTGTGTACAAAATCTTGTTGATTCATAAATTCATATTAGAAATCTTTATTTAATAGCTCAAGTGGTTAGAACGTCATTACCTATGTTGTGAGGTCGTGGGTTCAAGTCACCATTTTACTGATAAAAGAATAAATAAATGAATATATATATATATATATATATATATATATATAATCATATTGGTCAGTTATTTAAGACTAGAGTTACAACAAGTGTTTACCTCATGTAGCTTGTAATGCAAATGTTTCCTTGTGAGTTCAGTTTATGTAATGCACTCTCGCTGATCTTCTGAACGTGTTTAGCCCACTTACATCCGTATAGTGAGTTAAGATTACCTTGGTTACTACTATGTTAGCTGCTGAAGTTCTTTCTCAGTTTTTCTATAATGTCATTCCTTTTTAAGTTAATGGAAATGGATTCTCTCTTTTTAATTTTCGTAAATTTTGGAGAGAGAAACAGACAGATAGCGACCAACCACATTTTATTTTTATGCTTATTTCTCCCTGCAAATCGAGAGGATCACGTCCTCTTTTAGTATTCTAGTTGCTAATAAATTTGAGGATTTCTTTTCATCGTTGGTTTTTCTTATTTATTCATTTTTCTTGTTTCAGATACAAGTACAACCATTGCAATTTTTCACTATTTCAGCTACGGAGTAAAATAGGAAAATGACGTCACGTTCATTGCAGCTGTAAGCCCATTTTTAAGTACACTCAGCTGTGGTTGTGGCACATTTTCTTGAGCTATAGACTTGCAAATTGATTACAATATTTGCAGCAATGAGTTTGTTATTTCATTATGGTGTAGAAATTCATTAAAAGCCATATGTTGAAAGAATACTATAACTACTTTATAAAGTTAAGAGTTGAAAGGAAAAAGATGAACAACATATGAGCTTTGATACGGTGTTTGTAGGATGTACAATATACTTGTATAAGTATACAGCTTTGTTCTTGTGACATAGTTTTGATGGAAAATTTGCAAACATATGATGATACAGTGAAGGGCGGTGGTCGCTGGTGTCCACGGAACTTCAGCAGGTTACAATACTTTCTCTTTTTGTAATTTTTCGTTCATTTATTCTATCCCGAGTCTCAGCTGAGTAACTGGTGTGTTTTTTATACGGTGAATGTGGTAAAAAGGAATCTTTTGAAGGTAAAAAGTTATTATATTGTTTGATGAAAATAAGTTCATTCGAAGTATTTACTTTATATTTATTGAAGTGTAACAAAAGGTTCGAACATAATTTACTTTTGAGTTTCGGTTAAGTTTTGTGGATGAGTATTTTTTTTTAGTTTCGATTGAGATTATGTTAGTGGACGGTGGGATTGATCCTCCATTATTAGTCAGTGGATTGATTCTCTATTGAATCAATATATATTTGAACTTGTAATATTTGATCATTGTGTTCACTGGTTATAAACGCCCACACTATTGAAATATATCTTGTTGATGGTTTAAAATGTTTCTGTTTAATTTATCACCAACAATAGTTGAACAAACCCATAAACTTAGGGTTGGTTAAAATTGTTTTCACCAGTAGTCACTTTTACTGCAGATTGGTCTAGCCTGTACTTGAAAACAGAAAAAGATGTTATAATCTCCACAACAAAATATGAACAAACTTTATCTTTTAAGGGTAACTTATTATGGGATATCCATGTTAAGATAATTTTGCTCTGAACACACATGAGAATCCTTATTTATTGTCTAGTTTCAAAAGTTCACTTTTATTTACAAAAATACCACTAAGGTAGGGTGGGTGTGGGGTGGAGTGGGGGTTACCCACTGATGGTTTTGCAGAAATTGTCAAATCATATTTCAAATTAAAGTTTCTCTCTATTAAATAACCGATTATATTCCAAAACTTTTCATTCTCTCTCTCCTCTTTTCTCTCTTTGACAAAAATGGCGGTCTATTCTCTCTCCTCTCTCTCTTCGACGGAAATGACGACATCAATAGATTCCGGTAATGATTTCTTTAATTTCTCCCAGGCCTTCTTTGCCGCTGCAGGCACGCAGATGCCGGATCCAACACAGCCACCAGCACATCTCTCCACGGTGCCACTGTGATTTCAAGCCTAGGAGCCGCCTAAATTCGAGTCTGTCTGCTCGTCGCCGATTGAAGCCGGTGGCCGTCGTGAATCCACCGTTTGCCTTAATGCCGGAAATCGCGAAGAAGACTCTGGAACACCTGTCTTTGAAGCTCTAACTGTTGCAATACGTTCAACAATTCCGACGGAGGGATTTAGATCTGAAAGTGAATCCAAGCCCTGCAACCACCCATCGGTTTCAGCAGGGGCAGTTTGAGAGATGGTTGTGAGGCAGTTTCCAGCAAAGTAGGTTGCGATGGTGTTGCGGTAATTTTTTTTTAAAGAAAATCATTTCAGCTCATTTGTTTTGGTAAGGAAAAAAATGGCTAGAGATTTCAGGGGAGTAGATATTCATTTGTTTTTCTTTGCTTGGTTTGTATTGATTATTTTTTCTCTTATTTGCTTGATTTGTTTGATGGTAGGGGTACTTGGAGAGATTAGGGTGGACTTCTCCCATTTCTTATAAGATTTTCCAAAGAAGGTTTGAAAATAGGTAAGGAAAATGTTTGAAAAAATTCTTTATAATGACAGAAGATTTTTTTATAGTTTTTTTTTTTTTTACAGATTTCTCTCTTTTCCTCTATTCAATGGATTTGCATCTCACTTATTTGATTTCAATTTTTTTAATACTTATAAATATTTTGAAATTTAATGCAATTCATTTTGAATTTATATTACGATGGATAATTTAAGTAATGTGGGTGAAAAATTGGCTCAATGAGCCCAGCGCCCATCGACAGTTCTAATGTGGATGGAATATTAACAATCAAGGGGTGAATTTTAATTTCTACATTTTTTTTTATGAATTTCTTCATCTGTTTTTCAATACTTCGTAGATTTTTTTTATAACATTCTATAATAATTAGCAGAATAAATAAAATTATTCATAAGCTCTACCTTCACTATATTCACATATTTAAACGACATGTTATTACATTACATTTTAATTTTTGAATTCACACTATACTCAATTCAATTAAGTTTTTAACTTTATGCATAATTTTTTTTATCAAATTACCCCTTACAATACAGTTGGAACATTGGAACTTTTATTTTTTATATCAAATTTTTTTATTACTGAACAAATAAAAATTGTTGGATCATTGGAACTTTTATTTTATATTTTGAACTTATAAAAAATTCGTGAAATCAACATTGAAATTTTTTTCTGAGATTTTACACTTATAAACATTTGAACTTTTTTTTTTGCACTTATAAAATTTCTGTACTATTGAATAAAGGAATATTTAGAACAAGATTATATTGAACTTTGGCAATTAATAAATTTGAACTGTAGTTATAAAATTTGAACTTTGACTTTATTTTTTTTGAACTTATAAATGTTCCGTTAATTTGAATTAAAATGTTAAATATTAAAAAATTGAGAGAAAATTGAATACAAATGAATTCATAAAAAATAAAAAAATGTTAGTATAACATTAAGTATTAAAATTTTAAAATTGTTATAAAAGGAAGGAAAAAATGAATTCATAAAGAATAGTATTTTAAAATTAAAATAGAATTGTAAAAACGTCAGTATAACATTAAGTATTAAAAGTTTTAAAATTGTTATATAAAGAGGGGGAAAAATGAATTCAAATGAATTCATAAAGAATAGTATTTTAAAATTAAAATAAAATTGAAAGTAATTAAGTGTATATAAAATAAGAAAAATGAAAGGAAAATTATTATGGGGGTTGAATTGATTGCTGAAGGATTTGATTGACAAAAGAGAGAGGAGAGAGATAAAAGATAATTGTTGGAATAAATTTATAATTGAATTTCGACAATCAATGAATTTGAATTATGATTACGAACGTTTGAACTTTTACTTTTTTTTTTAACTTATGAATATTTCATTTTTTATAATTAATAATATAACTAAAAATCTAGTATATTTTAATAAAATAATTATAATTATTATTAATTAAATTTAAACACAAATATTAACAAATTATTGCACTACTATAACATTGGAACATAAATAAAGAAAGTAAAAAGGTGGGGTGGGGGGATTGAAGGAGGGGAGTGAGGTATAGGATGTTGGTGGGGTGGGACCGTGGGAAGTCTATAAAATATAAGTTAATGTGTTATGTGTAATAATTTTAATGCTAGGAGTAAATTTTTTACATATGTAGTACCTGAGAGGCAATTTCTCATCTTTTAATTAGTAATTACATAAAATTACTATTCATCATATTGGTTAACAAATTATTTTCACTGAAAAAGAAATTTGTTTCTTAAATAAAAAAATATATAAACACAATAGTAACTTCCTTCACAAATTTTCGCCAAAACACATAAAATAATAAAATATTAATATTATATTCTAACTATTATCATGTGACATATTACTCTACCATTTATATATATACCACACATTTCAATCTCTACTTTTAATTTAATTACATTATATTTTACTTTTTTCTGCAATATATCTCAATTACATGTCAAATTAAAGATTTACTTATTTATGCAAAAGGAAACACATTGAAGGTGTAATCTCTTATTCAACTTAATTGTTACAGTTATTCTATTATTCAAATTAATTATTTTTTAATTTTTAATTCACATTCATATTTTATATAAAAAATAAAAATAAAATTTAAATCTAAATATAAATGTTATTATTTTAAAAGTATTTTATTTATTAAATTTTATAGGGAAAATACACATTTTTGTCTTATAAGTTTCATTTTTTTTATCGATAGTCCTATAAGTTTCATTGATTTTGGTTTCGTCCTCTTAAGTTTTGAATTTTTATTTTCATCCTTTAACTTACCAAAAATTTTGGTTTTCGTCCTCTTAAGTTTTGAATTTTTGTTTTCGTCCTTTAACTTACCAAAAATTATGGTTTTCATCCTCTAACCGCATATAACCAGTCATACAACCGGTAATACACATGTGGATCTATTTTTTTCTTTCTTTTTTTAAAACAAAATACTAACGTGGGGGGTATTTGGAGGGAATTAGGTTTTGACAACATCCACTTTTAACCGTAAATTCCCTCCCAAATACCGTCCAATACTTACATCCGTAAAATCTTCTGTCCGAATTAATTTTTGAATATGATGTACAAACTGTGCAACGAAACCACAATGACACATATTATTGCGTTCAAAACTCGTTGATTCATACGAATTTCTTGAAGACATCCCTCTTCCTTTTCGTACAGTGAGTATGCGCTCAAAAGAATTTAGACTTTTGGATGTTTTGATTTGGGGGTCTTTGTTCCTTTTTTTCCCTAATTCTCTCAAGCCCCCATGCCTAGATTTGATCGAATATGGTTTTGATTTGGGAGAGAATCTACTGTTAATCCTGTATTTTATCCATCAAGACCTAATTCTCTCTAAATACCCCCATATCAGTATTTCGCTTAAAAAATAGAAAAAATTGATCTACGTGTGTATTACCAGTTGTGTGACTGATTATAGGCGGTTGGAGGACGAAAACCATAATTTTTTGTAAGTTAAAGGATGAAAACAAAAATTCAAAACTTAAGAGGACGAAAACCATAATTTTTAGTAAGTTAAAGGACTAAAACAAAAATGCAAAACTTAAGATGACGAAAACCAAAGTTAATGAAATTTATAGGAAAAAAATATATTTTTTCCATCTTTTATATATAGTTGGTTACATGAATTTAAGAAAAAACTTGTTTATATTTTAATATTAATATAATTGTTTAAATTTTAGTATTTTTTTAGTTTGAGAACAATTCAAATATATATATATATATAATTAATTAAATAATTGTGTGATATGTACATATATTTTATCTTACATAAATTATATACTCCCTCCGTCCCGATATAAGTTACTCGTTGCTTTTGGGCACACAGATTAAGGTAAAAGTGAAAATATAAGTGATGTGATGGAGAAAAGTGAAAAAGTAATGAGAATAATAATAAAGAAGTGAATAGTAATTTCCAAAAAAGCTAAAAAAACAAATGAGCAACATATAGTGGGACAGACGAAAATGACAAAATGAACAACTTATAGTGGGACGGAGGGAGTATTAATAAAAATTTAATAAATAACAATTGATTGGATAACAAAATGAACCTATATTTATAATATATTTTATCCCATATTAAAATGTTATTAATATCCAATCGTGCATCGCACGAGAAAATAACAAGTACTACATCCGTCTCCCAAAAGTCAGTGATATTTTTGGGGCATAATTTTTAAGAAAATGTAATGAGTAAAATGTGTAGGATTGAGATTGAGACAGAGGTTTTGAAGGTAAATATTTAAATGAATATTTTTATTTTTAAAGTATGCAAATTTTTGTGGGACAAACTAAAATGAAAATATGCAAATTTTCGTGGGACATGAGCAGCAATATTTTAAAAATCAATCAGTATTCTTGAAGACAGTAAACATGAGCACTTTTATGTTTGTCTTTGAGTTATTTAAAAATTGAGATTTTTGAATTCTGAAATTTAAAATTCATTTTAGCTTGGAAATTAATTTGAAAATCCACAAAAATTATCATGAAGCAATGTCATATTATAAAATTTTATTTTTTGGTCAATTTTCATCAAGTTTGGCTTATTGTCGCATATTGATTTACTGAGACTCATTTTAACTCTTAGATGTCCATCTTAAATTCACTCTACCCACTCAAGCTCTAATTAGAGTCTTCCCTATCGCGCTCTTTGATGTATCTCTCGGGCAAATTAATTTCTCATTTATTCTATGTCTTTTTTTTTTTTTTTGACTTTCTTTGCATTCTTTTAGAAATTTTAGAGTTCTCCTTGGGTTTTAATTATCTTCTGTTAGAAGCTATTATTCATCGTGTAACTTTTCAGACAAAGAAAAATAATTTTTCGACACGAGTTTATGTTGTTCGATAGAGAAATATTATTGTGTGACATTGATAGTCTAGTTCAACTTGAATTTCCTAGTTCTAGCTTTCAAATCTGAACTGAGAGTCCTCTGGTGTAGTAAGCCAATGTTATTTGGGAAGGTCCAATGTGGTTTCTTTAAAGAGGTAAGTGTTTCTGATTCTTTTTATAGTTTCCTTCTTATTTTTAGTGTACGATAGTGTTAAAAATAATTGATGAGAGAGAGAGAGAGAGTTAATGTTACAAATTGCATTGAGTTATTTTTATCGTGGTATCAGTTGATACACACTATGGTATCACTTTATATATATAATGATATCACTGGGTATAAATTGTAGTATCTTAGTGAATAAACATTATGGTATCATTTGACAAGTGTTATGGTATCATTTGTGAATATACGTGGTGGTATCAGTTTTAGAAGTGTAATGATATGTTGTATATTTTGTCAAAATATTTAAGATAAAGATTACTGTGTCAACATTTTTTGAGTATTGTTCTTTTGTTTATTGCACATTTATAAATTGTATTGATTTTTACCGTAGTATCAATTGAAATAAATTGTACTCTCTGTTCACCAATCTTTTTCCCATTTGTGTAGTAGCACGAGATTTAATGAAAATTAGTATTATATTAAAATGATAGATAAAGTAAGAAAAAAGTGGAGGTATTGTGGGGCCCAAACTTTTAGTTGTGAGTGTGAGTTGTTTCCGAATAAGGAAATGAGAAAAAGTTTTGTGGACAAATAAAAAATGAAAGTGAAAAATAATTTGGTGGACAGAGGGAGTAGTATTTTAGTGGATAAATGGACAAATGAAGTTCTCACAAATTAAAATGGGTCAGGTTCCTGTGCAGGAGTCCTCTCGAAAAATGGCTTTAGAAGACACACTAAATATCTACCATTACACTAACTAGTATTTTTACCCGTGCGATGCACGATCGATGATATTTATTAAACAAAAAAATAATTCTATTAATATAACTAATTATCTTGTAATATGTATAAATTTAAAATTAAAATTAATTCTATTAATATAACTAATTATCTTGTAATATGCATAAATTTAAAATTGCAATGTCAAGTATTAATCCTCCTATATACTACCCTCTCAGTGGCATTGCACAATTTACTACTCATTACTCACAAAAACCTATAAATATATCTCATTCCACTAATAGTTACATACAAAGACATCTTTCTGTTGTTATTTCACATAAATTGAACAATTCACCCTGAATAAAAACTATAAGTCCACTCACATACAAAAAACTTCCTAAAAGTTTAACTATAAATTATTTTATGGGAAAGAGTGAGTTCTTTTAAAAATTCATACTCTCTCTGTCCCACAGGAATTTGCACACTTTCCTTATTCGGACGTCCCACACAAATTTGCACACTACTAAAAAAGGAAACATTGATTTACGTGCACACTCACAAACTTATACACAGGGGCGGATCTAAGGGTTAGCTGCACTGGGCTTTAGCCCAGTGCAAGCCCAAAATTAACCCCCTATATATATACATATTTATAATTAATATGATAGTAGCAGCCCAGCCCAAATTTTAAAATTTAATTGTCAGCCTTAATGCCCAGTATATATATTAATTAATTAGAATTACTATGCCCACGGTCCAGTATATATTAAACTTACTATGACTTACTAATACACCAACTAGCCTAAATACCCAATACATATATATATATATATAAATTTCTAAAACTTTGAATATGCCTTTTTTCTTCTTCCAGCGTGACTCGTGAGTGTGTTGTCTCTTTGGTACATTTCGCTGCCCGATAATTCAATCCTTCTTTTTTTTAAAATAATTATATTTAATTCTTAAAGGATAAAGTATTGTAGATCATTAATAACAAGGAACAAATTTTTGGAATTTTGGGAATTAAGGTTTTCTTAAAATCTTTCACCCACATCATTCAAGATAATTTTTTTTAAAATACATTTAGTATATTTTGTTTATGATATTTTTATGTTATTATTTGGTTTGTTAAAGATGAATGTGTATTTAATGTATTAAATTTTTATCTTATATAAATTAATATTTTAATATCAAATTTGCTAATGTTTAGGTGCGAATAATAGATTAGGGCACACAACTTATATGAACATCGAAATACTTTGTTATGTAAATATTTTTAATGTGTCGAAGCATTTATTTTTCAGCCCACCTCAATACTAATTCCTGGATCCGCCCCTGCTTATACACATATTTATCCATATGCCACTACTTTATATATAAAACACATTTTCCTTAAAAAATGTGCCGTCCGTAGGGTGCAAATTCCTACGGGACGGAGGGAGTATTTTTTTTTATTATATTATGAAAATATTATATACATGATATTAATTATTATTAATATTTCGCATAATGTGCGGAAACTCACTTGGTTTAAAAATATAGTGATTTGTGAGTAGATTTCATACTTCTGACAAAGTTCCTTTTACTATTTGAATTATATATTTTTTAAAATATGAATACTTTAAGACTCTCTCTCATAGTATAATATTGTCTAATAAAATATACTCCCTTCGTCCCAGGTCTTTCTTCAAAAAGACCAGGGCACACATATTAAGGAAATGTTGGAGTATGTGAGTGTGAAGTTAAATAATAAAATATAAAAAGTGTATTTTATTGACTTTTGTGAGTGTAAATTATTTCCTTTTTAAGGTGTGAAAAAGAGTTGGGACGTCCTAAAATGGAAAAACAAGAAGAAAGAGTTGGGACGGAGAGAGTATATTCATGCATAAGATAAAATTATAAATACATATTTATCCTTTATTATATATTAATATGGAGTTTGACTTGCTTAATCTTTTAAATTATTGAAAACACATTCTTATTGATCCGATCACAAATTAAATTCTTATGAATTATTTGTTGTCACGTGCAGATAGTGATACACACCCCATCTTTGAAGAATTCTGGAAGAATTTATCTTAATTCATCTACTTGAAGGATTACTGAATATGTATATGCACATTGAAATAAAAAAGGGTTTAGAAGGAGATACCAAACCAAAGTTGAAGGCAAAGTATTATATGAAAATAGTTCATGATAAATATATCATGAACCAGTTTTAAAGTATCAAATATTCCATCAGGTGTATCAACAATTCCATCAGGTGTATCAAAAGCTAAGGTCAATTAAATTTATATAATTACCTCAACTTTTGATGCACCTAATGCATATTTTGATACACTTGACCAAATATTTAATACTTTAAAACAATTTCATGATAAGCTTATCATGAACTATTTTCACACAATACCTACTCAAAGTTGAAATATCAACTATTATTCAAATTACTAATTATGCATGAGTCAAATAAAAATAATACCGAAGATTATTATATTTAACACAAGAAATAAAAAAATTAGAGATTATACTCATCTTTAATTTTTTTTATATTTCAACAAACTAATGCAAATAAATTATCATTAAATCAAATAATAAATATAACTTTTCAATATTTTTCTTATTGATTTGAAAGAGAATAATTGACAATAAAAGTTGACATAAATTTTTTTTAGATAATATATAATTCTATATATGGATAGATAAATGTATATCTAAAAAATAATAATATAATTCATATAATATTAAAAAAAAATTAAAAAAAGTTTGTAACTAAAGCAAGAAGATAAAAATTAAACCACCTGAGCTAACTTATATGATATAGTATAAAAAAATATAATATATAATATAGGAGCAAGGGATTGAACCTTATAGATAAAAAATTGAACCACTTAATCTATATGATATAATATATCAATATTTAAAAAAAAAATTAAAAAAAAAAGCAAAAGAAAAAATTGGGTCCAATTTGGTCTAAGATTTTGTTATTATATATGTATAGATTAAAAAAAAAAAAATTTAATGTATCAAGATTTCAAATTTTTCTGGATTCTATAAAATGATTTTTAAGAAATACTTAAACCCCAAATTAAACATCACTTAAAAGAATTAAAACAAATTGCGATATTTTTTAGACAAAAAATTGATGTAAAATATATAATGAGTAGAATGTCAAGGGATGGTTTATAATTTATTTATGTAAAAAATAAATAAATAATACAAAATACAAAAATAATGATAGTTTATATAAATATTGAAATATTGATAACTTGTAATTTATTGAGTTTTGTTTCGATGTGCAACATTTTGTTAACGTTTCGACCTATAAAAAAAAAATGCAATGTATAGTTGCAAGGCGATGGAAAAAGTATCTCTTACTCCACCCTCTCTTAATTTTATTTCCATTGGATATATAAATTTTAAGAAAAATAAAATAAATATAGATAGCGAAGAAATATTGTATTACGTCCGTCCTAGGGGTATTTGCACCTCTGGGATGACACGTGGTTTAAGAAAAATGTATTTTTTAAATAAAGTAGTGGTATATGGGTAAATGTGTGGAAAATTTTGTGAGTGTGCACACAAATCGATGTTTCCCTTTTAAGTAGTGTGCAAATTGATTTGAGACAACCTAAAATAGAAAGTGTGCAAATTGATTAGGGACGGAGGGAGTAGCATCTATTATGAATAGATGATAAAATAATTAATTTAAAAAAAGATAATGAAGATAGATGTAGGTGATTGGTAAAAAGAGAAAATTGAGAATCAATTTTAGAATTAAAGGAATATTATTATTATTATGTGGGATAAGTCTCATTTCTCACAAATTTAATTAACGTCAACAACCAAATTTTAAAGGAAAAGAAATTAAAAAAGGAAAAGAAAAAAGAACTCTCTCTCTCTCTGCTTGCTTACACTCTTTTTTTAATGTAAACCCTGGAGACACCTCATCGAAACTTCCAACCGCAAGGAAAAAGAAAAGGAATTCAACAAAGGAAAACAAAGAGACCTAAAGTCAAAAACTGGATAGTAATTCCTCTTCCACCTTTTAATCTCCATGCTTTTCTACACTGCAAAGAAGTATTTTTTTGTCAAAAAGACTTCGAATTTCTGTGACCCATAAGAATAGAGAGGTAAAGTTGAGTTTTCAGCGTTTGGGCAAAGCTTCTTTTCTATTTTCACAGGTCCGATTGATGCTTTTGGGGGTCGGTGGGATCAGGACGTCTTCTGGCATATGATTTGTAAGTGAGAATAATTAAGTCCCTAGAGATTAATCATGAATTTTGGCGTTTTGATGGAGGTAATTGTGTCTGCAAATGGGAGTAAGATCTAAGTAAATACGTATATTGAATGTATAGCTATATGCAGATGTATGCCTTTTTAATTATTCATAGGGTTTGATAGTATTACTAGGAGCTATTTCTGTTATTGTTGATGGATTATGAAACAATGAATAGTTTGATTGAGACTCAGGTAGTCCAAGTTAATATTAGCCGCAATTTTGGACATAGATTTTACTGTAAACATCTAAAGGACTAGAGGGATGCTCATTGTTAATTATTTTTTTGTGGAAAGATACCTCTGATGTTGTTAAATAACTGTCTATTATAGAAGAGGTTGCTAATCTCTGATTGTGTTACCTTTTTTAATTTTTTCCGAAAAATGTTTTATATGCAGAGGAATTTCCTGTAGCTTGGCTTTACTTTTGGTGGCGTGGGCTGTGTGCACTCTTTCCCAAGATTGAATGCATGTAATTGTTTCAGTTTGATTCATTAAATTTGGGGGATTGGAAGTGTTCAAAATGGCAGATGCCAGTGCTTTGACTGATACTTCTACTGATGCTGATACGGATGAGAGGAATTTGAGGGTAATGTTGAAAATGATGGATGCAGTATGCAATTGTTTTTTTCATTTTCTGGAACTACATTTCTTTTCTTGTATCTCCTGTTGGTCTGTATTTAGGTTCTTGTAATGCCTTATGCTTCCATTATTCTAGCAGTAAAAGCTTGAGTGGTTGGTTATTATTCATGGTATCTGTTTCTTGTGCAGTTCCAAAACAATCAGTTGCTTGGTGTAGTTGGTTCTGATGGTAGTGATAAATCCAGAGATCAAAAGGTCTTGAACTCTTAGTTTTATATGCAAGCATTTTTTGTTTGATTCAATGTAGATTCATATTTCAACCACTTCCTGCAGACTCTTCGTAGGCTTGCTCAAAATCGTGAGGCAGCAAGAAAAAGCCGCTTGAGAAAAAAAGTAGGTATTTGTTGAATTCATTTCTGCTGTTCTGTAGTGTCATTCATCTCTAGCAGTTATTTCTAATCTTTTGAGTTAGTATGGTAGAGTTGTGGATTTTCAATTCAACTAAAGATGGGTTTCCACTATTTTCTGTTATCTTATAATTATCCACGTTTCTGGCTTCATAAGCAGACTTAAGTTCTTGGTAAATTATTAAATTGTAGTTGTTCCATAATTTGTCTTATTCTAAAAAAGTGCCTTTCTTCTGTAGCTACGAGATTGTAGAATTATGTGCTTTTTTGGGCAAAATATTTATTTGTTTTACTGGTTCACAAGGTGGGTTACTGGTTATGGAGTTTAAATGATGATCTAATGTTAAAAGTACAGTTGAGGATCAATTTATTAACCATTATAAGAGATTTAGTTTTTACCAATCTGCATTTAGACAAATTCAATTCCTTTGATCACCTAGGATTTCCAATCTTCCAACATGTAGCTGTCCCTCCCTATCCAGCCTTACCATTGATGCCCTCCGGCCATCCATCTCTTGTTGCCACCTGCCTAAACTAATCGTTCAACTAAATAACACTAAGAAACAAGCTGGTTTGCTCGATTGGCATAGGGGGGGGGTGGGATGTTTGCTGTAAAGTGAAAATTTTAATTTATTCAATGGCATTATAGATGCCACAAAAAACAACTGTACTATCTATCCACTTGTTGGTTTAGTTAAAGAAGACAACTAAAGAAAACTCCAGATCATGGAGGGAATGGATAAGACAACATGTTGAATACTTTCTGAACCTTGAATTGGCTGAAATTTGCCAACTATAGGAAATACTACCTGAGTATGGTGTTTTGGAGTAGTTTGAAGCAACTAAAAAGAAGGCACTGAATTTTAAGGATAAGGTATCATATCAGCATGGCTCGGAATTAGATCCGAAGTCAAAACATAGCCATAACCTTGTATTCTGTGGTGTTACTTCCACGGAATGATTTCATCAGGGATCACAATTGAAGACTGCAAAGCTCTGAAATTTAAAAAACCATATGAGAACAACATAAGTTAAATGTGTAGCATGTGTTGAACTACTCTTGATGGACCCTAGAAGTCATACAACCGTGTATGACATTTTGTTACTTAATATCAGAACTGAGCAACAGCTTTTGAAGATGTTATTGTTATTTGTTCCCTTGTATTTGATCTATGTAAACCGCATCGATATTTATTGCTCTCCTTATTAGATTGTAAGCTTAGGTCTTTTTTCCCACTCTAAATACGAGATTTTTAGTACGTCATTAATACTACACCCAAATTTCCATTGCTGTCTCTTTTACACGATCATCCACATTGTACTGCATTGTTATGGTCCTTTATTGCATGCAAGTTTCTATAGGAATTCAGGAGCTGCTGCTCAACATTGTGATTGTATTTCACTGAACAACTTTAGATGTATCTTCATTTTGTAACTTTCCTCTGTATTTGGAATCTAGGCCTATGTTCAACAGCTCGAGAGCAGTAGAATGAAATTGACACAACTTGAACAAGAGCTTCAGCGAGCTAGACAACAGGTTCAATCTCTGAGTTCTTAAACTTAATCTTAAAATTCCTGTTGAAGTCTTTTATCTATTTTCCAATTTAGTGAATGATTTTTTGTTTGCTGAAGGGGATATTTATTTCAAGTTCAGGAGAGCAATCTCAATCAATTGGTGGAAACGGTATGATCATCTTATTTTGTGTCTGTTTGGTTTTGTTTCTCATTAAAGAAGTTCTTCACCCAAACTGGTAGGCAAGTGCTTTTGATATCAGAATGTGGTATACATGTGTGTTTGTGTTTGGAGAAGAAAAAACTTTTCATATGACTACTTGTTACAATCCCACATCGCCACAATGGGTATATAAGTGAAAGTTAATCCCTGACTTTGACCATGGTTTTGGTTAAGTAGGGCTGCCTAGCTTATATTCCTAACAATTGACGCCATATGTGAACGTTTGGGCAGGCTATGGACTGGGGCACCCATTGGTGGGGTTGCCACCCCGGGATGTGGGTCCAAGGGGGGTTGCCTCTTGGGAAGTGGGCCTTGACATATGGGTTGTCACCCGGACTGTGCCCGTCCGTGGACGTCCGACTTTAAAGGGGGTCGATTGTTACGATCCCACATTGAATCCACAATTGGATATATAAGTGGAAGTCAATCCTTGACTTTTAACCATGGTTTTGGGTTAAATTAGCTTTCTAGCTTATATTTTCCAACACTTCTCCATGGAAGTTTGTTTCATCACATGCCAAGCTTATATGCATTGAAGAGTGTGTTTTAGCCAACTTGAAACTTAAATCTACTATTTACTAAAAATTCTGTTTCAGCGACCTTGACTTCCATGAATATCCACTGGTAAATCCCATATTTCTAGGTGCTTTAGCCTTTGATGTCGAATACGCACGGTGGCTAGAGGAACAAAACAAGCGTATTAATGAGCTTCGAGGAGCTGTTAATTCACATGCGGGGGATGCTGAACTCCGCATAATTGTCGACGGTGTTGTGGCACAATATGACGACATTTTTAGGATAAAGGGAGAGGCTGCGAAGGCCGATGTCTTTCACATTCTTTCAGGCATGTGGCAAACACCTGCTGAAAGATGCTTCATGTGGCTTGGTGGCTTTCGTTCATCTGAACTTCTTAAGGCAAGTTGCATCAATTACTCAATGTTTCTTCCAGATCTTTGTGACATATCATCAACTGTCCTAATTAAACAGGAATTAATGCGGATTTATATATTTCTTGTATTCGTATGCAGTTGTAATTTGTGTTGATTCTGAGATCGAGAAATATAGGATTGATATTTATAGAGGCAAAAACAATGTATTCAATACTTTACCTCATACCTGATCTAAAGAACTATAGGCCCTTTTAATAGCTTTATCAGCATTAGTTATAGAAGGACAAATAAGTCTAAATGTTAATACATCAAGCTTAGTCTAGTAATTATCGAATTTATTTGGCCTTCTTATACCCTGTTCTCATTAAAGGGGGTGTTTGTTTATGCGGTAGGTGGATTTGATGAGTAGTAAAAGGTTTATTTGGATTCTGTATGTTTTTGGGAGTGTAGATTTGATAGGGTATTTTTTTGAACATATAAGTGCTCAGTGATTGATTGTGTATTCAATATTGTGTGTAAAGTAAAAAGAAGAAAGAGTATTGAGTTGATTGTATATTGATAATAATAATTAAAATGTGAGATAGATGATTGATAGTGTAAATTACTAAATTGTGTTTAAAAAATAGTAAATTAGATACCTAAAAAAAGATATTGTATGGTAGAAAACTTCATAGGATTTGAAATGCTATACCAAAACCTCTGAACAAATGATGATTTTGGTTTGAAATATAAATGTGGGGTGGGGACCCATAAACCAAGACATCCTAAGTCCATATAATCCAGTTGTTTATCACCTTCAATAGTGTGGAGAGTAACAAGTTTCAATGCGAAATTGCTCGTCTAGTGAGCTTTATTACGAAATCCCCATCTTTATCAGGTTTTGGTTCTCAGAACCTTAATCTCTGTCTACTAAACGCCAGTTTGTTTTGGATTAACATTTCAACATCGTTGGTTACAGCTTCTTATGAATCAGTTAGAGCCATTGACTGAGCAGCAGTTACTGGCTATCAACAACTTGCAACAGTCGTCTCAACAGGCCGAAGATGCTTTGTCCCAAGGAATGGAAGCTTTGCAACAGTCGTTGGCAGAGACATTAGCCGGTTCTCTTGGTCCATCAAGTTCATCCGGAAACGTTGCCAACTACATGGGTCAAATGGCAATGGCTATGGGGAAGTTGGGAACCCTTGAGGGCTTCATTCGCCAGGTTATCTACTGCTTTATTTGTTACTTATGTGTTGTCACTTAGGGGAAGATAATTTAATAGTAAAAAATGGTTGTCTATTAGATAATAAAGAAAATACATCAGGAGACCAAATTTATACCCTACATCTTTTGAGTTAACTATGGAATAGTGATACACATACACTTAATGTTGATATCTTATTATTATCCACAATTTAACTTATTTGATAACTGGAACTATTGACTTCAGGCTGATAATTTGAGGCAGCAGACACTCCAACAGATGCACCGGATATTAACGACTCGCCAATCAGCTCGTGCTCTCCTTGCCATAAGCGACTACTTCTCTCGTCTACGAGCCCTTAGCTCTCTTTGGCTTGCTCGTCCTCGAGAGTAACAGTTTTAGTATTTAGTTGTACTTGTAAGTTATTGTTAATTAACTTGTTGTACAATTCCTCCCCTCTTTTGTATAATTTGTAGCATTTAGTTGTACTCGTAAGTGATTGTTAATTAACAATCTAGATTATATAAATTCAAGAATTGGTTGATTGTAGCCTGGTTGAAATCCAAATTTTGGACTCTGGAAATAGAAAGTAGGGTTTCGTCAAGATCATCATGAGTCCGTAAGTTGAGCATAGCATTTTATAATTTGAGGTAGGGGTGGAAATAAGTCGAGTTGAGCTAGATTTCTTGTTTAGGTTTGATATTTAATTTATGAGTCCGAGCATGGTCTGTTATTTAGGTTTTACTTTTATTTTATTTTTTTACTTGGCTTCGCCTTTTTAATAAATAGGAAGCCTTATGTATATTAAATTATTGTTGTATAAATATTAAATTATAACAATTTGATTAAAATTTTGAAATGAAGAAAATAATCAATTTATCAAAAAATAAAGTATCCAAAATGAACACAATTGCAAAATTATCAAATAATATTTTAATTTATATTTAATATTATATAAATAATAGAATATTTATTTATTATATTATATACTATGCATCATATTATAGTATATATGTACTGTATTTTTATATAATATACAATGCATACTTAATTTATTAATATAATTAACTAAGTCGGTCTATTGAGCCTAAAAGGCTCAGCAAAGAGCTTAAGTTTGATTTATTTAAGTAAATAGACTTTTAAAAAAGTTTAGGCCTAACTTATTTATTAAACGAGTCGAATTGAGCTAAGGTTTTATAGATTGGGTTGAAGGTCTTTATTGGGTAGTTTGACCTATTTTTGTCTCTAATTTGAGGAAGTAATAACATTGATCATCGAAGTTTGTCTAGTGGTGAGAGCTTGAGATTTGTGTACATCACTTTTTAACTCTTAGTTGTGAAACTCACGTTTAACTAATTATAAAAGTTTCAGATTATTTTGATTTTTAGATCGGATATCGAGGTATAAATAAAAAAGTTCAAGTTAATATAAATGAAAATTTTTTGTGTGCACTTTGATGCATACAATACATTTGGATTTCAAAATTAATTTTGACCTAACATCGTGCGCGACTTAGAATAGAAAAATAGAGAAACAACCACTAAATAAGAAGAGTATGTCATGGTGAAGAAGGACCAGCCACCTTTAGGGATGACAATATTGACCCGCCCCATGGGTACCTGCCTGCCTCGAAAGCTTTGGGTCGAGTCAGACCTGCCCCATATAAAAACAGATCGGGTCTGGGTCTCATATTAGCTTCACGAGTACCCGCCCCCGCATAGTGTATATATTTCATATATTTAAAAAAAGAGCAACACTTGTGTAGAAATTTCTACCGTAAAAATATTCATTTTTGAAAAATTCGCGGATCTAAACTGGGTCGGGTCATATTTGGACATTTTTTTCCAAAATTTGCGCAACTTGTAGTTCCAGATTTTTTCGCTCCCAGATATGTTACAATTTGGGCAAAGACATGTTACAATTAGACAAAATCTGTGTTACTAATTCTTAAAAAAATATTTTTTTGTACTTTTCAAGTAACTATAAAGAAAATATGTATTTCTGCAAGTATAAATATGTGTTACTTAATTTATTTTTTATTCTCCTTGTTGATTTATGTTAATAATATGTTTTTTCGCTCCCAGGTATGTTACAATTTGGGCAAATGCGTGTTACAATTAGGCAAAATCTGTGTTACTAATTCTTAAAAAATTAATTTTTATACTTTTCAAGTAACTATAAAGAAAATATGTATTTTTGCAAGTATAAATATGCGTTACTTAATTTATTTTTTATTTTCTTTGTTGATTTATGTTAATAATATGTTATTCATGTATTTAATACATCATTTAATACCTTATATATGTTATATAAAATATAATATATATTTTTATAAGGATAAATAAATGTTTGTGCATACAGTAACACACATTTACTCTAATTGTAATACACATTTGCAGTAACACACATTTACTCTAATTGTAACATACATTTGCAGTAACACACATTTACTCTAATTGTAACACACATTTACTCTAGATGTAACACACATTTGCAGTAACACAAATTTACTCCAATTGTAACATAAATTTACAGTAATACATATTTACTCTAATTGTAACACATATATGTTCCCTCAGTTTGTGTTATTATATGAGCATATATGTGTTACTATAGGATAAAATGTATTTTTATTAAGAATAAATATGTGTTACACATACAATGTAACATATACATGTGTTACATTGCATGAAAAATATTTACTTCTACAAAAATAAATGAATATGTGTAGAAAACAACATTTAATCTGGTTGTAACACACGTTTTGCCTTAAAGTAACATGTATTTGCCCCAACTGTAACATATCTGGGAGCGAAAATCACAAGCTAAGCGAATTTTGGAAAAAAATACTCAAATTCGACCTGACCCGGTTTAGACCCGCGAATTTTAAAAATGGATATTTCTACGGATCTTAGATCCGTAGAAATTTGTATATAAGTGTTTGTCTTAAAAAAATATATTTTCATAAGATAATGACTCTTCATTTTCAAAAAGTGATTAATTTCATATTTATAATTTTCTTATTTTCATTTCAAATATGTATAAATTTATTATATTCATATCCAAATATATTGGTATCTAATTAATTTTACATGGAATTTATCAGATGTTGTTCATTTCTATATTAAATTATCTATTTTGACATTTGATAGTGATATTTACATAATATATTTATCATATATTTAAAATAATGACACAAAAAATTATATGAACGGGACAGGTCACGGGGCAATATTCTAGAACCCGTGCGGATCACAGGGTAGGTCTGGGTCAATATTGAGAACGGACCAGATCTGGGTATTCAACTACCCGTCCCGAACCGGTCACAGGACAGATTTGGATCTGTAGAAATTTAACAGAGATTCAATCTGCAAATTCACTTTGCAATTGAAAAAAAAAAAAAACAAAAAAATTAGAACCAAGAACCCAAATGCAAGAACAACATAAGATTTTACGTGGTTCGATCGTAAAATGATCTACATCCACGGAGAGGAACACCACATTCACTATCAAGCAAAGAATATCAGATTACAACACATTCAATCTCCCTGAATCAAATTCCCCAATTTCAGGTAAGAACCCTAACTTCTTAATGTTG
>JAPKLY010000181.1:691032-704983 GCA_026898435.1 Prunella vulgaris
TATATGTGTGTTTTTCTTCGCAGTAATATATCAGTTTTTGAGCTTCAGTTTGAATTGCCATCTTCCGGATCAATATTAAGAACGGATCAGAACTGGGTATTCAACTACCCGACCCGATCCATTGCCATCCTAGCCGCCCCCACTACCCCAACCATTCATTATCCTCTAAAGGCTTCTACATATCAACATAGAATTTCAATATTCTATTACAGTGCTTTCTTCCACACATCAAAATCCGGCAATCCACCCTTCAAAGCAACAGAACACACGTCCTTTTGATTATCAATAGCCAACAATTTTTTTAATTCTCAAAATTAGATTGTAAAATAAATTGTAAAGATCAACCGAAATAAAAAAAATATTATATAAATTAATAAATGAATAATGCCCAAAAAATGATTTATTACTACTGAATAACAATTGAGTAATACTTCATGCTATATTCAACAATACTCCTAGCATTAATAAATTATACTGCAAGAACAACTTATAAATATCTGAACAATTCATTAATACCTTAAAAACAACATAGCAATACGCGAAAACAACTGAGTAATACTCCCTCCGTCCCAGGGGTATTTGCACCCCTGAGATGACACACGGTTTAAGAAAAATGTATTTTTTAAATAAAGTTGTGGTGTATGGGTAAGTGTGTGGAAAGTTTTGTGAGTGTGCACGCAAATCGATGTTTCCCTTTTAAGTAGTGTGCAAATTGGTTTGGGACAACCCAAAATGGAAAGTGTGCAAATTGATCTAGGACGGAGGGAGTACTTCATAATATATTCAATAACAAGCTATACTGCAAGAACAACTTAGCAATACCCGAGAACAACTTTGCAATACCCGAAGAACAACTTAGTAATAACTGAAGAACAAATCATTAATACCCCAAGAATAAGTCAATTTATATTAAATGAAATAAATAATATCTTGTGATTATAAGCTTTTAATCGATTTAAGGTGTATTTTCAAACTCAAATGAAAGTGTAGAATCACTTTTTCATGAAGTTAGTAAGGCCCAACTTATTAAAAAAAAAAGATTCTATACTTTAAAATTAGTTTGAGAACATGCTCTATAATTCTTCAAATAATTATTCAAGATACAATATCAAAAGACTATAAATCAACTTAAAAAAAATATTCTTCATAAGTTTTTATAAATATAAATACATCACTCACTTTATTTTGATAAATTTATTTATTTAGTGATATTTTCAAATCAAATAACAAAAATAGGAAGAAAAGTAGGGGGTTTATGATTTTAAAACCGGTCGGCACCTGGGTGACCAACTGAAAATTCAGTTGGCAGTTTGAGTGCCGACTAGTGAGGTGGCATCCAACTCTGAGTATATTTAGAACATTGATTTTTTTTTATTGAGAGACGTTCCAATGGTTCTAATAGAACCGACGGAAAGGAGACATGGGGCAGTGGTGCAGCTCATAAATTTGAAAGAAGGAGATGAATACCAACCACACACCCTATATTACTAAAATTGATATGTATCGAGAAAAAGAGAGCACCTTAAAAAATATTATTTTTATTTTATGCATTTGAACACACAAACATAAACCACAAATATTTAAGTCAAATATTCAGTGCGGATATCAACAATATGCATATACTTTAAAATTAATTATCCCTCTTTCACACATAATATAATGCTATCAATTTATAAATATTTATTGGAAAAAGATAGAAAGAATATACAATTCGATTTTAATGCAAAATTAATGCATTAACAGAAAACAAACATCAAATGATTAACTGATAATTTTCATGCCAAAAAAATTGCACGAATCTTAACCAAATTCTAAAAATATTATTTTAATCTCATTTTTAAATTTTAAACAATTAGAATTCTAATTTAGTAGTAGAAGAAAAAGAATAAAATTAAACTGAAATTTAAATTATCACAATTCTAACACTAAGAAATTAACTTAAATGAACAACACAAAATCATTATAAAAATATATTGATTATGTTATAATAGATTTTAATTAAATCAATAAACAAACACATACAAAACATAGACATATAAATCTTATCTTTGATAAATCAAACTTCAATATAACACATAGATTTCAAGAATTGAAATATATATGATAATTTTTTTTTTTAAAAAAAAAATGAATTTTACCTTTTAGATTTCAAAAGCCGCAGAAGATCGGAAGAATGAGATTTAAAAAAATAAATGAAATGAGAACTCCTCCTACAATTTAAGAATAGCTCATTTATGAGTATTTGTTTTCTTTCCCACCCTGCACAAGAGAGAAAGGAATCCAAAGACTCTGGTACACAAGAGAGAAAATAATTCAAAGACTGCACACACAAAAGAGAAAAAAGAATCAAAAGACACGCTTATAGTTATTTCAAATTCTTTGTCAAGTGCATTGTTGGAATGGAAGTTTCTAAAATTTAGTAATGTGATACTCATATCCAATTTTATTAGTTTTTTAATTTATTTGCAAGGTGGGTGTGACTGCAATTTCATTCATTAATATTTTTTTTTCTAATAATATAAGGGTTATTGGAGCAATTAATGACTTTAGAGTTGAGAAACTCTATATTTTCACTAACATAGGTACTACTCCATCCGTTCCGTAGGAATTTGCACCCTACGGGACGACATATTTTTTAATGAAAATGTATTTTATATATAAAGTAGTAATATATGAATAAATATGTGTATAGATTTGTGAGTGTGTATGTAAATTAATGTTTTCATTTTTAGTAGTGTGCAAATTTGTATGAGACGTCCAACTAAAGAAAGTGTCCTATGGGAGAGGGAGTATTTTATATTTTAAATTATTTTCTTGTAAATTGTTAGGAATGTGCATTGTGATGATTGAGTCTTGTAGAGTCCACGCAAGTACTTTTATTTTCTTATTCATAAGACTCAATCATGAAAACAAAAGTACTCGCGAGTACTTTAATATTGATTTTGTGTTGTTTATTTAAGTTAATTTTTTAGTGTTGAATTGTAATAATTTAAATTCCAGTTTAATTTTATAATTACTCTTCTTCTACTATCAAATTAGAATTCTAATTGTTTAATAATGCGACTAAATTAATATTTTTAGAGTTTGGTTAAGATTGTGCAACTTTTTTGGCATGAAAAAAAATCACTAGTTAATGATTTGATGTTTGTTTTTTTATTAATGCATTAATTTTGCACTAAAATTGAATTGTATATTCTTTCTATCTTTTTTCCATAAATATTTGTAATTTCCGATATCATTATATCTTGTTTGAAAGAGAGAGAATTAATTTCAAAGTATATGTTTATTGTTGCTATCCACACTGATTTTTGACTAAATATTTGTTGTTTATGCTTGTGCTTTCAGATGCATAAAATAAAAAAAATATTTTTAAAATTATGAATCATGCTCTCTTTCTCTGTGTACATATATATATATATATATATATACCAATTTTTGTAATATAGGATATACAGTTGGTGTTCATCTACATCTTTCAAATTTATCGATCTACTACACCACTATCCCATGTCTTCTTCAGCAGATTCTATTAGAACCGACTGAAATGTCTCAAAAAGTATTCAGAGTTGGATGACACCTTACAAGTCGGCACCCTGGTTAAAATTATAAAACCCTTACTTTCTCCCTATTTTCGTTATTTATTTTGAAAAAAATCACTAAATAAATAAATTTGTCCTTCGTTTTAATTCATATGCTTACTTTTAACTTTTAAAATAGACATATATGCATTTGATATGCTGTTAAAAATCAACAAGAATGCTTAAAAATAAAACTAATCAAAATATGAAACTTTCTCAAGTCTAAGTAATACTTGAAAGACAAATTAATACCTAAAAAAAATTTAGCAGTGCCCGAAAAACAATTTAGTAATACCCAAAAAATAAGTCACTAATACCTTAATTGCCAACAAAAACAAAGTGCATCGTATAACTATGTCTTTTCAAAAAATCAAAATTAAATTTAAAACTTAAGTACATAATATGCACCCAAATACATAGAAGGTTTTTGGAATATAAATATATTGACAAAAACTTGTATACACCCGGGTTCACGGTGAACTCGGGTTCTCAATTATCACTGTCATGTGTATACGCTATCACTGTTATGTATATTTACTATCACTGTTATGCATATACATTATCACTGTTGAAAAATCAAGTATATTTTTATAACAGTGATAGTATATATGAATAACAGCGATAGTGATTACACGTGACAGTGATACGAGTTTATGTGAACTCGAGTTCACAAGAGACCTACTCAAATTTAAATACTTTGAATTCATGTGCAAATTTAAGTAGTGATTATAATTGTGTCATACTATATGGCTTAAACAAAAAACCTTATCCATAAGAAAAAAGATTCAAATATATCATCCTTGAGTAATGATATTTTAAGTAAAAGATATTTGCTTAAATATTTTTTTAAACATGTTATAAGCTATGATACACAGATTTTTCTAAAAATGTTATAATGTAGTATCGGATTCGCACCCGCACTCTAAAAGGGGTAAGATTCTTGAATTATCGTGTCGGATTCTCCACGCGGCGAATCCATCTGCCACGTGACGAATCCAGCTAACGGATTCTCGAATCCACTGCACGAATCCTATTTATAAGCATTAAATATATTATTTAAGAGCAACACTTATGTAGAAATTTCTACCGTAGAAATTTCTAAATATAGAAAAGAACTTAAACAAATCGCACGCGCAGACCTACGCGCAGGTTAACAATTCCCTCACAGCCTTGCAATTCCCTCACAGCCTTATATACTACTACCTCCGTCCCGGAACTACTTTCATAGTAGTTCCGGACATGTGAACCAATGAAAAGTAAATATGTGAGTGTAAAGTTAAATAATAAAATAAGAAAAAGTGTATTTTGTTGACTTTTGTGAGAGAGAAGAATTTCCTTTTTTTGTGTGTGAAAGAAGAGTTGGGACGTCCAAATAAGGAAAGTGTGAAAGTAGTTTTGGGACGGAGGGAGCATATTCCCCAACCTCTCACCTTACATACTAAATTTCCCAATCACCCCACCCCCACCCCCCAACTCCACGCATACCTGCCTCCCCCACACAAAGTAAAATCTAAAGTTTATTTTAATATTTTTTAATTATTATATTAATTAAAAAATATAATAATTAAAAAATATATTTTTAATATTATGTTACAAATAAATATTTATAAATATAATAACACACATTTAATTTTACAGTAACACATATTTGCTCTAATAGTAATACACATTTGTCTCCCAATTTATGTTACAATATAGGTAAATGTGTATTACTGTAAGAATAAAATATATTTTTATAAAAATAAATATGTGTTTCTTAATTTATTCATCATCCATTCAAATGTAGGTACATTGTTTCATGTAATACATATGTTATTATATGAAAAAATAATTATTTCTATAAAAATAATTAAATATTTGTAAATAATCAATATTTGTTCTTATAGTAACACACATTTTGCTCTTGCATTATGTGAAAAATTATTTATTCTATAAAAACAAATTAATATATGTAAAATAACAACATTTTATAAGATAGTAACACACATTTATTCTAATAGTAACACACATTTGTCTCCCAATTTGTGTTACCATATGAACAAATGTGTATTACTGTAAGAACAAAATTTATTTTTATGAGAACAAATATGTGTTTCTTAATTTATTCATCATCCCTTTAAATCTAGAAATATTATTTCATGTAATACATATGTTATTATATGAAAAAATAATTATATCTATAAAAATAAATAAATATTTGTGAATAATCAATATTTGTTCTTATAGTAACACACATTTTGCTCTTGCATTATGTGAAAAATTATTTATTCTATAAAAAAAATGAATATATGTAAAATAACAATATTTTATTAGATAGTAACACACATTTGCTCTAATAGTAACACACATTTGTCTTCCAATTTGTGTTACTATATGAGCAAATGTGTGTTACTATATGAGCAAAATATATTTTTATAAAAATAAATGTGTTTCTTAATTTATTTACCATCTCATTAAATCTAGTTATATGTTTCATTTAATACATATATTATTATATGAAAAAAATAATTATTTCTATAAACATAAATAAATATTTTTGAATAATCAATATTTGGTCTTATAGTAACACACATTTTTCTCTTACATTATTTGAAAATTATTTATTCTATAAAAACAAATATATATATATATATAATAACAATATTTTATTAGATAGTAACACACATTTGCTTTAATAGTAACACATATTTGCTCTTTAGTTTGTGTTACTATATGGACAAATGTTTGTTACTATATGAGAAAATGTGTGTTACAGTAAGGACAAAATATATTTTTATAAGAATAAATATAAATTTTAAAATTAATCATCATCACTTTAAATTTAGGTATATTAATTCATGTAATAATATTTTTTTTTACTATTTTATATGTGTTATTATATATAAATAATTATTTTTATAAAAATAAATAAATAAATATTTTTATAAGAATAAATATTCAAGTTATTATATTGATTCACAAAAAAAAAATAAAAAATTAAGTGAATAACTTTGGTATTTGCATGTGAATGTTGCAATCCAGGCGTGGGAGTATATGTTATATATTCAGTCGTGGGTATCACATGCGTGCAGCCGTGGGTATCAAATGCCATGCGCGCGTGGCTTATTTTTTATATTATGTTTATTTTTGGAAATTTCTACCGTAAAAATTTCTATATAAGTTTTTGTCATAATATAAATTGAATTTTATTATTTTGTATAATTTAAATTGTTAGTGCGCCACTCATATATTTTTTAGATATTATATATAATAAAATATAAATAAATAGATGTATCCTTAAAGAATCGTACCCTAAATTTTAAAAAAACTCGTATTCCCGAACTCGTATCGTATCGCACCCACATCTGCGTATTCGCACCCGTGCAACATAGGTTATAAGTTTTAAAATTTTACAAATTATTTTAAGTACTCTCTGTCCACCAAATTATTTCCCACTTTCCTTTTTTGTTTGCCCACAAAACTTTTTCCAATTTCCTTATTTGGAAACAACCCACACTCACAATAAAACTTTGGGACCCACAATACTTTTACTTTTCCCTTACTTTATCTATCATTTCAATATAATACTACTTTTATTAAATCACGTGCCCACAATGAAATGAGAAAAAGATTCATGGACGGAGGGAGTATTTATAAGTTATAAAATGTTATATTTAAGCAATTTATACATTATTTAAGTATTTGAGTAATACAACTTATAAATATTTTGATAATTTATCATATATTTTTTAAGATTTTAATTTTAATATAATTTTTTTTATGGTGAGGTAGAGGTGGGGGAGATGGTGAGGTCCATGATAAGGTGAGTGACGCAGATAGAGGAGCGATACAATCTTAAATCCGTTGGTTTAATCTAATGAAAACCGAAAGGCACAATCTTGAGAATTATAATTGTTAATCCATCAATTCAATTCCTATTAACACTGGAATAATGATAATAAAATATGAATAAAGAGATAACACTCTTAATTTTCAATAATCAATTCAACTCCCTTACAATGATTTTAAAACTCTTATTTATACTGATAAATGAAATCCTAATATATTGGGAGAGAACAATCCTACAAGTCCCTTGCCCTGAAGCGAGTCGCCCTTAAGTCTTCCCAATTCGTTCTATTAAAGATATAGTTGCGTGCTGCTCGTGGAGTTGCAAAGCTAGATATGAGTTAAAGGAAATTAGTAGCACCTGACTACCAGTCCGGACTTTTAATCTAGTGGCAAACGCTTGATCCTACAATTGGTATCAGAGCACAGGTCACGGGTTCGAGTTCCCCATGGACAAATAATGGTATGCTTGACTTTCAAGTCAGGCTAATGCTAGGGGGATAACAAGATTATTAGGAGAGACAAATCCTATCAACCCCTGCCTTGAAGCGAGTTGCTCTCAAGTCTTCTCGTTTCGCTCGATTAGAGACATAGTTGCGTGCCGTCCGTGACGCTAAAAAACAAAATATGAATTAAAGGAAATAGAGTAGGACCTCACTACAAGTCCGTGCTTTTAGTTTAGTAGCAAACGTTTGATCCTACATAATAAATCCTATCAAATCAAATCAAATCTCAACAAAAAGGAAACATAATAAAGAATATAAGAATAATTTTAAATTGATATAATTTTTTACTACTACTTTCAAATTGATACAAAAATTTTGCACAATAAGGTATGAAAAGTTGAATAATAGAGTAATTTTTTTTCATAATGTACCAATTTAAAATAATGGTTAGAAAATGTAGCATTTCAAAATTGCCCCAAGAATATACAATCTTCTACATTTCTTATCTTTATCAGCGGGTTGATGGGGATGAAGGTAGTGAGGAAAATATTTTACTTTTAAAAATAAATTTACGTGTGTACATAATAAATAAATGGATAGTTACATAGAAGGATAATTTGTATAGTGTATTTACAACGAGGGACAAGCGTGCAAAATTTATAGTATTTGCACGCTTAATTTTGAGTGTGCTTCAGTGCTTTTTTAAATTTTGCTCACTTGCTCCTCTTTGTATTTTTAATAGAGATGTTAAATGGGCTAGTTCTAACCCTATAGGGCCAGCCCTAACGGGCTTCGAGTTAAACGGGTTAGGGCCTTATCCGGTTCGCTCTAAACAGTCCTCTAATAGTTGAGACCTTATCCTAACCCTAAGGGGCTTCGGGTTAAACAGGCTTTAAACGAATTACATCTAAAATAATTTTAAAAAATAAATTTCAACATAAAATTAAAATAGTAGAAATAATTAATCTAAATATTGTTTATAAATTCATTAAAACACATCAAAATAATTCAACATAATTATAAATGTAATTGTTAAAACTCACTAAAATAAATTCCTAAATTTAAATACTTAAAATACGACTTTACACAGTACTTCATTAATCATGTAATTGTTAAATGGATTTTCTATAATAAGCTTAGAATTAATTGAATGGATTTTCTACAATGGGCTTAGTTAGAATAAGGTTAGAATAAGAACCCAGGTGGCAGGCCACATATGAAAATTACAGCATATACATAAAAAAAATAGGCCAGCCCGGTTAATCGGCGGGTTGATCCGTTTAGCCCAGAGGTTAATAGGTCTGGGTAAAAAAAGCCCGAATTTAAATGGGCCTATTAAAGCTCGACCCTAACCCTGCATATTTTAGGGTTAAAAGGGCTAGCCCATATTGTTGATGTGATAATCTAATCCAGATGATTAAGGAAGTAATCAGTGGAATACCGAATGACGTGTCCCAAAACAACTAATGAAACATGATGATTATGGGCAAAGTTAAAGAAGTTCAATGCGAGAAAAGAAGAATCGTCAAACAAGCGAGAAATAGCCGAGCAGCAGTACAAAAGAGGAATGGGCGAGCAACTCACCTACTCGCCCAATCACCTGCCTAGCTCACCTGCTTGCCTATTTGCTCATAATAGGTGAGCAGGTGTTGTAATTCTCATAATGGGCGAGCAGCTCACCTGCTCGCCCAAAGAGCTGGTCGCCAGGAATGAACTGCTGCTCGCCAATTTTCAAGAAGATCACCAGGATCCCATTTTCATCATTTTTGCCCAATTTTTCGTTGTAATTATCTTGTTTAAGCGGTTAGGAACACATGTAAGCTTCAGAAGAAGCGTGGCAAGGTGAATGCCACCACCTGCTTGTATATTTGCCTATAAATAGGCCACCATTTTAAGAATAATACAAGTTTTCTTAGCCTCAGCGAAGCTCTGCCGAAATCTTCACGTAATCAAACACTTTACAGTTCCAATAATCTGATTTTGATCGATTGTAAGTGAGATCGCACCTAAAAGCCACATAAATGCTTCCGTTGCAGAGATTTCATTAACAATTTGGCGCTGGAAGGAGGGTTCGAACCTCCGGTTGCTGGAATTTGTGGGATATTGGACTGGAAACTGCAAAATTTGGATTCTGGATGAAGATTTGCCACCTGCTCGCCTGAAGATACACAAGCTGCTCGCTTGAATACTTGAAGGAACACACCTGCTCGCTTGAAGGTTGGAAGAAGCACAAGTTGTTCGCTTGAAGGCTTGAAGAAAACCCACCTGGTCGCCTATTTGTACACCTGGTCGCCTATTTGTACACCTGGTCGCCTGTTTGTACACCTGATCACCTGTTTGACTACCAGCTCACTTGGTCGCCTGTTTTTCCACCTGCGCAACTCTGCTGCTCGCCTGTTTTCAGCTGTTCGCCCGTTTGGTGATTCAACAGCACAACAGTTTAACCCGCTTTGTGGAAAGGAGCTGACATTACGCAAAATGTTGAGGGAAGTTTCACAACCAAGGATGGCATCCCATGGGAGGAATAACGATCAGCCAAATCAGTTAACCCTAGCACCTGAACATTCAACGGCAATTCAGGGTGTTGCTGAAAATCGACAACAAGCTGAACAGAGTGGAGTTCCAGCTGCTCAAGTGGGACAGAACTATATGCAGGGGTTATCTGAACTGCTCCCGTTCTTGCAGAACCCTGAAGACATATCACGTGTGACGGCTCTCTGTAGAGTGCTGAAAGAGCAGCAGCAAGGTGCACCCGGTCCCTCTGGCACTCAACCTGATCAGAGGCTCGTTCTTAAATGGGTTGATCAGCGTTCACCAGAGACCGAGGCTGACAGCGAACAAAGAAGAAAGCATGAAGAGCGAGGAAAGCAAAAGGTGACTGATCGATTAGGGCTGAAGATGGCAGACCGGTTAGGCCAACAAGGAGCTAGAGCACGGAGCATGATGGATGAGTCCAGTCATGGAACTCCACAAAGCAGACCTGTTGAACGACGGGAGTACAGGTCGCAGGGCCAGCCGGTGACGGCCTATCGACCCCCTAGTAGAGCTCCAGAGGTAGACCAAGGGAGACCCAGTAGAGTACCAGAGGTAGATCAAGGAAGGCAGCAAACAATCCGTTAAAGATTACGATGGCCGACAGCGGAGAGGCTCGGTCCTGAGGGCATACACAAGGCAAGTATGATTCTAGCGAGGTCACACCTGAGTGACCGAGTGTCCGGCTCCCCTCGCCTAGAGCTAGAGGAACGGCCACCCCGTCGAGGTGCAGAGGCTTCGGATGAAATCATACGATCAATGAAAAAGGCCATCGAAGACCTTCAGGTCAGAGTTTCGTTAAGCCCAGAAGGCAGCCCGACAATACAGATCACAGTTTCACCCCTATCAGCAACAATACTTTCTGCACCTGTTCAGCCGAAGATCCAATTCCAGGCCTCTAATCTGTATGAAGGAATGTCAGACCCGAAGGTGCACGTGTCCAAGTTTACAGATTACATGATTTCTATGGGAGCGTCTGATGCGACCCAGTGTAGGAACTTTCCTCTTACACTTGGAGATCATGCACACCGATGGTTCACCGTGATGCCTCCTGCATCGATTACATCTTTCATGCAATTGAGCCGAGAGTTTTTGTTACATTTTTCTGGAGCAGCGTCCTGTTTCACCCAGAAGCATCAACTGGCGAATCTTGCCCAAGAACCGGAGGAATCCGATCAACAATTCATCGAACGATTCGACAAGATTTTGTTAGAGGGAGAGCCAGTTAGCGACGATACCAAGGTGATCACCGCAATGGCGGGTTTGAAGAAAGGATCAGATTTGTGGAAAGAAATACAACTTGCTTGTCCGATAACTTATGTGGAGTTTCGGAACAAGTCCGGGATATATGTGGTCATGCAAGAAGCATTGAAGAAATCCATGGGAGAAGTTAAGGAAGCACCAAAGGCGATAGCCCCAGTTAAGGGAAGTGGGGGAAAGTACCGAACCCCCAAGAATTTGAAATCATTCGAGGCAACCGAGTTGGCGGAAAGACTAAACCAAGTTATGACCGTGCCCATTGACCAGCTTTTCAACGCGGTCAAGAGAACTGGAGAACTACCACCAGCAAGAAAGCTCAAGGTGGATCCCTGGAGAACAAACAGGAATAAATACTGTGCCTACCATCAAGCAACAGGACATTTCACAAGCGAATGTCAGGATCTCTTGAGACAGTTGTGGAGGTTTTACGAAGATGGTAAGTTGGCAGAGTTTGTAAAGCGAGCCCTTGGAAAAAGACCGCGTGTGCCCGATCGAAGGGCGAATGGAGAAGACAGCGAGAACGAGAACGAGGAAGGAGCCGGACCGAGATGCCGACAGGAACAGCAAGCCCTACTCCCCCCGCCAGGTCCAGTGCGGGATGTTTTTGTTTTGGAACCCGAGGTTGGCCGAGCCGGTGGATGTACAGATGGGAGGCCACCTTCGTCGAAGAGGAAGAAGAAAGCAGAGTTGCGTGCTATCGACCAGATAAAGGAGACCGAGGCAGGACCCTCTACCAAGCCCACTGCAGAGCTGACTTTTTCACAGAAAGACTTGGAAGGGATTATGACCCCACACAACGATTCCTTGGTCATAAGCGCAAACATCATGAATGCACGAGTTCACAGATTACTGGTCGACACTGGAGCGTATACGAATATCATGTTCAGGAGTACTCTAGACCAGATAGGGGACTACGACTCCTATATTGAAAATTGTAATCACAGGATTATAGGATTCGGAGAAGCTGTCACTATTCCCCTAGGAACTATACGTCTATCTATTGAACTTGTATCGGTCGATGATCCCGATAGGAGGATGACGAGGCAAGTAGATTTTCTCGTTGTAGACCAGCCATCCTCCTATAATTGGTTCCTCGACCGACCTTTTTTACATGAATTCAAGGGTGCCTGTTCGACTTACTACTATTGTATCAAATTCCCAACACCAAATGGAGCTGGCACAATAAAGGGCGACCAAAAGAAAGCTCGTGAATGTTTACTTCAGAACGTGCCATCGGTCACCTATGTACACGTGATTGAAAGTCCTCCCCCACACGCTGAACTGGAACCAGAGGCATTGAGTGCTTCCCAAGCGGAAGCGGAACCAATGGAGGTTGATAACCCAGTTCCCCCAATCATGTTGTACGAGTTCTAGGGAAATCAGAGCCTGAGGGGCATCTCAGAGGCGTACACCCAGATGAATGCCCACTCAGCCAAGATTTCGAACCTAGGCTCGAAGGTGAACCGATGGAGATTGAAGATGAACTAAACGTGGATGGACCTATTCTGGATCCGAGGTGGAAAGAGAAGCGAAAACGTGCCACACCGATGGAAGAATTAACGTCTATCCAGGCCTATCCAGATAAAGAAGATCTAGAACTCTTCGTCGGATCTGAGCTGCCAGAACCGTTTAAAACAAGAATGATTGTAATATGGGTTAAGATGGATAGTGCAACATTAATCCTATAGTGGAGTGAGATTAATGTTAATGGGTTGAATGACATTGGGCTCAATGTTAGAATTCAAGGCCCATTAGGAGGTTCAATCTTAATTCTCCTAAAGGCCCCTCAAGTAGCCCAATTAAATGTCCAACAATTGACAAGATGATTAAAATAAAAGAAATATTTTGGGCCCATTAAGTGTTGATTTTTTCGAAAATTATGATATATTAATTTCATGAGAGATTTTATGGAAAATAGATATGTATCTTGGATACAAGAATATCTAATAAAATCAAGATCTCATTGGATTAATATATGTATTGTATTTTTTCGAAAATTCTTGGATTAAGAATATCAAGAATTGAATATTTGATATTCAAGATTATCAAGATTAGAATATTTAATATTCATGATAATCAAGATTTGAAATATTTTATATTCAAGATCTTGCATTCTCATTAGAAATATGAGATGATACAAGACTTCAAGAAGACTATTATTCTTGATGCAATTTTTGAAAATTGCAGTTCATTGGGCAACAAAATTATTTTCTTCCTTGTGTTGTGATTATTCGTGTGGCCTCCCACCGGGTGCACGAACAAGGACAAGGGAATACTTGAGAAGGCCTTTTGGGTTAATCAAAGCCAACG
>JAPKLY010000181.1:716775-753874 GCA_026898435.1 Prunella vulgaris
AAGCTCCAATATAGCAATCGGAACCTCGATGAGCAATTAACTGCAGCAATTGAAGGCATTGATTGTCTCAAGGCTGAGAGTGCTGATAAGGACCAAAAATATCATGATATTCTGGATCAGGTCTTAGGGCTGGAGCGAGAGAAGGCTACGCTTCAGAATACAATGGAGTGCATGTATCATGAGGAGGAATTTTTGGAGCAGTCGGGTGAGGCAGCTAACTTTGGATATGTTTGTGCATATTCCGAGAGTATCCGAGCAATTTGCGCTGTTGAGAAAGAAGGGTCGGAGATATCGGAAATGATGATGAAAAAATTGTCCGACTTTCTCCGTGCCAATCCGTCTGCCAAGTCGCAACCTCTTCCGCTGACTGACTTAGTGGAATTGGGACTTGACTTGGGATTTTTGGGAGATGGGTACACCATTGAATGGCCTCAACTGCGATCACAACCCGCTCCCGACGCTCCCATAGCTGCTGCCGTTGCTGGGACTTCTGCTACTGCTCAGGAGTTCATCAACATTGCTGAAGCCTCTCCTGAGGAAGGTCGCCAGGAGAGAGAGAATGAGATTGCCATGTCTTACATCCAGACTCCTCCTGGTGACAATACGACGGTTCCCGAGGTTTCGCCATCCGCTGCTGCTGACGCTTCTGCCCCCGCTATCGATTAAAATTATCATTCGCCTGATGTCCTGTCTGTTTTGGACATCAGTTTTGCTTTTTGTGCTTCTGCTTTTTGCTACATCTTTATTTCCTGTTTCTGATTTTAGGAATGTTGCTTGAACTTCTTCTCTTTTGCTGTATTTCAATGAACGATGCTTTTGAACGTACTTGTTTGTTTTGGTGAACTCTTATGAAATGCTATTTCTGTCTACTGTTTCATATCGCCTTTCGCATCTGTTGGGTCTTTAATTCGCTTCGTTTCGCCTCCCTCTAGGCATGAGCCTTTCTCTGGGCACGAGACAAATAAGACACTCGTGCGGAATGGGCCATCAGGAAGCGTTCACTTCGTCCTCAGGAGCGTATCCGCATCCCCCAGCTGGACATGAGACGCAGTCCCAGTATTACCGAGGCATCCACTCTGTTGCTCCCCAGATCATACATGACGTCCTCTGGAGGAGCATCTCTGATGCGCACTCTGGTCCCTCTGCGCGTGGTCTTTCGGGGTTCTAACGCTCGATTCTTATTCGGGAGTGATTAGGCATTTTCACGTCATTACCCAAAGAAGAGCGTTGGCATGCTTGCGCTCTCTCTAGTGCTGGACATATAGGCATCGTACAATACCCTCTTGTCTATGCACAAAGAGCGTGCACAACCAGCAGAGCCGGGGCCCTACCTGGAGCGCACTGTGACCCTCTTTAGCCACTTCTGAGTTAGGCGATTTCAGCTAGACTGCGAATTTCTTAATAAAAGCCCGTATATAGCATTCATAATCTGTTCTGAAACAAAAAGCACATTCACATCTTTTATAAAAAGAACATTTACATCCTCTATTACAACATCCCTTATTACAAAATCTCTTCTATTGATAAAATTTCTTTAAGTGAGCAGCATTCCACGTGTACAAAGATGGTACCCCGTCCAAATCCTCCAATTCGCAAGTCTCGTTCGACCAACTCCGCGTGACATGAAATGGTCCTTCCCAGCCTGGTCCAAAAGTTCCGGATGGAGTAGATAAGATCTTTCGCAGGACTAGATCTCCTTCTTGAAAACTTCTGGTCCTGACTCGCGAATTGTAGTATCGGGTAGCGCATTGCTTATATGCTGCATTGCGTACCTCTGCCGCTGTCCGTTTTTCTTCCAAGAAATCTTTTTCGACTACAACGGCTTCATCATTTTCTTTCTCTTCGTACATGCGAACCCGCCACGTTGGATTTTGCAATTCCACTGGTACCATTGCTTCAACGCCGTACGCCATTGCGAATGGAGTTTCACCTGTGCTTGTCTGGAATGACGTACGGTATGACCACATCACTTCCGGGAGTTCCTCCGACCAGCTTCCTTTCTTTTCTGTCAGGCGAAGTTTCAATGTCCGCTTAATGATTTTATTGATAGCTTCAACCTGACCATTGGACTGTGGATGATACGGGGTCGAATAATACTTCTTGATTCCCCAAGTATTACAGAACTCTCGGACTTTCTTCCCATCAAATTGCGGCCCATTGTCCGTTACGATCGATCGAGGTAAACTGAATCGGCAAATCAGGTTTTTCCAAATAAAGTTGGTCATTTTTTCCTGAGTGATCGTCACCAGTGATTCGGCTTCGGCCCATTTAGTAAAGTAATCCACAGCAACCACTGCGAATTTCACGCTCCCTTTCCCAGGTGGGAATGGCCCGATGATGGCGATACCCTACTTGGCGAATGGCCAAGGGCCATAGACAGCTTTCATCTCTTGTGGAGGAATATGAATGTTGGGGGCGAACATTTGACATTTGCGACACTTCTTCGCAAATGAAATGGCGTCTTCCTTTAAAGTCGGCCAATAATATCCCTGTCTCATGGTTTTGTGCGCCAATGCTCGTCCTGCAACATGACTTCCGCATATTCCCTCGTGGATTTCGTCGAGAATTTCCCATCCCCGCTTCCGCAAAACGCATTTGAGTAGGGGTGATGAAAATCCTCTTTTGTACTGCTGGCCATCAATCAATACGTAACGTGCTGCTTGCTTGACCAGACGAACCGCCGCCCAAGAATCTGCGGGCTGTTCTCCTGTTGTCAGGTACTTCCTCAGATCTTTCCTCTAGTTGTCATCTTCCTCCTCTACCTCCTGCCCCCCATTCAACGTTTAATTTATCTGATAATCAAGGGTTGAAGGGTTATTGAGTCTGGTGATGACGACTTCGGTTATTTCTGTTGCCCCCTGGCTAGATGCTAACCGGGGTAAGGAGTCTGCTTGAGTGTTCTCGAGTCGAGGTATTTGTTCAATGTGTGCTTGCTGAAACATTGATATCAGATAAGCCACTATCTTCTGGTATAAAATCATGTGTTCGTCTTTGGCTTCAAATTCTCCTCGAACTTGAGAAACGATGAGTTGTGAATCGCCAAACATCTGTACTCTCTTAACTCAAATAGCCAATGCAAGTCTGAGTCCAGCAATCAATGCTTCGTACTCAGCTTCATTGTTGGTTGCCAGGAAAGCAAATCTTATTGCTGACGTGAACACCTGTTGGTCGGGGCTTATTAACACCACACCCGCCCCTGATGCCAAGTTGGTGGATGAACCGTCCACGTACAGGTGCCACGGTCGTTCGAGATCTCTTGTTAGTTCTGATGGATAAGTCAGTTCTACAATGAAGTCTGCCAGAGCTTGTCCTTTTATCGCCGTTCTTGTTGCGTACGTGATGCTAAATTGGCTAATCTCCAACGACCATTTTAGTAATCTTCCTGCTGTATCAGGGCGATGTAGAATTTTCCGTAGAGGGAACGTTGTAAGTACTTCCACCTGGTGGTCGTAGAAGTACCGCCGTAACTTGCGTGTGCTCATGACCAGCGCATATGCCAGTTTCTCCGTTGGAGAATATCGCACCTCAGCTTCATGTAAGGCCTGGCTAACATAATAGATCGGAGAATGAAATTTCACTTCGGCCCGTACCAGTACCGAACTTATTGCTACCTCAGATGCTGCGAGGTAGAGATAAAGCTTTTCTCCTGGAATGGGCTTAGATAAAATTTGTGTATTGCCAAGATATTCCTTGATCTCTTCAAAAGCTATCTGGCAATCTCTGGTCCATAGAAATTTATCTTTCTTCTTCTTATGGGTTCGAAGAATGGCCGACATTTATCTCCGGAATGTGAGATGAAACGATTTAATGCGGCCAGACATCCTGTGAGGCGTTGAACCTTTCGAACCGAATCAGGAGCCTTCATGTCAATTATGGCTTGAACTTTGTTTGGATTCACCTCAATTCCGCGCTAACTGACCAGATGTCCTAAGAATTTTCCTGAGTGAATTCCAAAGCTGCTTTTCTTTGGGTTAAGTTTCATATTGTACGCGCGGAGTATCTCGAATGTTTGACAAAGATGTTCAAGATGATCTTCTTTGTGTAATCTCTTCACGACAATATCGTCCACATAAACTTCAATTGAGCGGCCGATATGTTCGTCGAACATCTTGTTCACCAACCGCTGATAAGTGGCTCCAGCATTGATCAAGCCAAATGGCATTCTATCCCAACAATAAAGATTCTTGTTGGTATAAAATGCGGTATGCTCCCGATCATCAGGATGTAGCGCAATCTGGTGATATCCCGCAAATGCATCCATGAAGGTCATGAGTTCGTGCCCTGATGTATTATCAACCAGATGATCAATGTGAGGAAGTGGAAGTTGTCCTTTGGACATGCGTCATTCAGATCAGTAAAGTCGATGCAGAGTCTCCACGTGCCATTGGCTTTACGAACAAGGACGGGGTTCGCAACCCATTGTGGACACAAGGCTTCGTGTATCAACTTGTTGTCCAGTAGCTTCTTGACCTCCGTTGTCAACGCCTCATACTTGTCAGGCCCAAATTTTCGTCTTTTTTGGCGAATCGGTCGGCGTGCTGGGTCAATATTAAGTCGATGACAGGCATGTTCGGTTGGAATACCTGTCATATCTAAATGAGACCATGCGAAAATGTCCAGGTTATTCTTCAAGAAAGTTATCATTCTTGTCCGGTACGGCTCTTGCAATTCTGATCCGATGAAGAGTTCTAGATCTTCTTTATCCGGATAAGCTTGAATAGATGTCAACTCTTCCATCGGTGTGGCACATATTCGCTTTTCTTTCCACCTCGGATCCAGTATGGGTCCGTCCATGTTTAGTTCATCTTAAACCTCCATCGGTTCACTTTCAAGTCTAGGTTCGAAATCTTGACTGAGTTGACATTCCTCTGGATGTACGCCCTCTGGATGCCTCTCAGACTTTGATTCCCCTAAAACTTGTACAGGTTTGGAATCTTGGCTGAATAAGCATTCCTTTGGGCGTACGCCCTTGAAACGCCCTTCAGTCTCTGAATCCCCTGTAATTCGGATAGGTTCGAAATCTTGACCGGGTAGGCATTCATCTGGGTGTATTCCCTCTTGATGCCCCCCATTCTCTGATTTCACTATCTCTTGCGTAACAGGATTGGATGTGCTCGCTGATATATGAACCGGATCATCTATCTCCATTGGTTCCGCTTCTGCTTGAGAAGCACTCAATGCTTTTGGTTCCAGTTCATTGCATGGGGGATGGTTTCCAATCATGTATACATAAGTGGCCGATGGTGCATTCTGAAGTAGACATTCTCGGGCTTTCTTCTGATCGCCCTTTATTGTACCAGCTCCGTTTTGGGTTGGGAATTTTATACAATAGTAGTAAGTCGAACAGGCAGCTTTAAATTCATGTAAAAAGGATCGACCAAGAAACCCATTGTAGGAGGATGACTGGTCTACAACGAGAAAATCTACTTGCCTTGTCATCCTCCTATTGGGGTCGTCAACTGATACAAGTTCAACAGATAGACGTATAGTGCCTAGGGGAATAGTAACTGCATCCCCGAATCCTATAATTCTGTGATTACAAGGCTCAATATAGGATTCGTAGTCCCCTATCTGGTCTAAAGTAGTCTTGAACAAAATGTTCGTATATGCTCCAGTATCAAACAACAACCTGTGAACTCGTGCATTCATGATGTTTGCGCTAATGACCAGGGAATCATTGTGTGGGGTCATGATTCCTTCCAAGTCTTTCTGTGAGAAAGTCAGCTCTGCAGTGGGCTTGGTAGTGGGTCTTACCTCAGTTTCCTTGATCTGGTCAATAGCGCGTAGTTTTGCCTTCTTCTGCCTCTTCGACGGAGGTGGCCGTCCATCTGTACATCCACCGGCACGACCAACCTCTGGTTCCAAAACAAAAACGTCCCGCACTGGGCCTGGTGGGGGGAGTAGGGCTTGCTGTTCTCGCCGGTGTCTCGGTCCGGCGTCTTCTTCATCTTCGTCCTGGTTCTCATTGTCTTCTCCGTTCGCCCTTTGCTCGGGCACACGTGGTCTTTTTCCTGGGGCTCGTTTCATGAATTCCGATAGCTTGCCCTCTTCGTAAAACCTCCATAATTGTTTCAACAAATCCTGGAATTCACTCGTGAAATGCCCTGTCGCCTGATGATAGGCGCAATACTTGTTCCGGTTAGTTCTCCATGGATTCACCTTGAGCTTTTTTGCCGGTGGCAACTCCCCAGTTCCTTTGACCGCATTGAAAAGTTGGTCAATAGATACTGTCATCACTTGGTTCAGTTTTTTCGCCAACTCATTTCCCTCAAATGACTTCAAATTCTTAGGGGTTCGGTATCGTCCCCCGCTTCCCTTAACTGGGGTTGCTGCCTTCGGTGCTACCTTGATTTCTCCCAATGACTTCTTCAACGCTTCTTGCATGGCTACATATTTCCCGGCCTTATTCCGGAACTCTGAGTAAGTTGTCGGACAGGTGAGCTGCATCTCTTTCCATAAATCTGAGCCTTTCTTCAAACCCGCCATTGCGGTAATTAACTTTGTATCGTCGCTAACTGGCTCTTCCTCTAGCAAAATCTTATCAAACCGTTCGAGGAATTATTGATCTGATTCTTCCGGTTCCTAGGTAAGATTTGCCAATCTGTGCTTCTGGGTAAAGCAAGATGCTGCTCCAGAAAAGTGTAGCAAGAATTCTCAGCTTAGCTGCATGAAGGAAGTAATCGATGCCGGAGGCATCGCAGTAAACTATCGGTGAAACCATCGCAGTAAGAGGAAAATTCCTACACTGGGTCGCATCCGATGCTCCCACTGAGATCATGTAGTCCGTAAACTTGGACACATGCACCTTCGGGTCCGATGTTCCTTCGTACAGTTTAGTAGTTGGAAATTGGATCTTCGGCTGAACAGGCGCCGAGAATATCGCTACTGATAGGGGTGAAACTGGGATTTGTATTGCTGGGCTTCCCTCTGGATGCCGTAAGACCTTGTCCTGAAGGTCTTCGATTGCTTTCCTCATTGATTGTAGGATTTCATCCAAGGCCTCTGCACCTCGACGGGGTACCCATTCCTCTCGCTCGAAGTGAGGGGAGCCGGACACCCGGTCACTCGGGTGCGACCTGGCTGGAATCATACTGGCTTTATGTACACCTTCAGGTCCTAGTCTCTCTGTTACTGGCCAACGTAGCCTTTCATGAACCGTTTGTTATTTTCTTTGATCCTCCACTGGTACTCTGCTAATTCTTCCTCGGTCTACTTCTGGAGCTCTGCTAAGGGGTCGATAGGTCGTTGCTGGCAAGCCTTGCGACCTATACTCATGTTGTTCAGCTGGTCTGCTCTGCGGAGTGCCATGGCTTGACTCGTCCATCACGCTTCGTGCTCTTGCTCTTTGCAGGCCTAAAAGATCTGCTCCCTGCGGGCCTAGACAATCCTCCATTCTTGGCCCAAGATGATCGGTCACCTTATGCTTTCCTCTCTCCTCACGTCTCCTTCGTTGTTCGCTGTCTGCCTCGGTCTCTGGAAAATGCTGATCGACCAGTGGAAGAACGAGCCTCTGATCAGGTTGAGTACCAGACGGACCGGCTGTACCCTGTTGCTGCTCTTTTAAGACCCTGTAAAGTGCCGTCACTCGCGAAATGTCTTCTGGGTTTTGTAGGAATGGGAGCAATTCAGATAACCCCTGCATATAGTTCTGTCCGACTTGGGCTGCCGGGACCCCAGTTGGTTCAGCTTGGTGTTGAGTTCCTACTGCACCTTGAACTGCTGTGGAATGTTCAGGTGCCGAGGTTCTCTGATTAGGTTGGTCATTATTCCTCCCGTGAGGCATCATCCTTGATTGGGAAACTTCCCTTGACATTTTACGTAATGTCACCTCCTTCGCGCAAAGCAGGTCAAGTTATTGTGTAGTCGAACACTCCAAGAGGCAAGCAGCTGGAAAGAGGCGACCAGCAGTTCATGCGAGCAGCTGAGCTGGTGGGCTAGCCGAGCAGGTGAAATAGGCGACCAGGTGGTACCAGGCGACCAGATGGAGCAGGCGACCAGGTGGAGCAGGCGACCAGGTGAAGAAACAGGCGACCAGGTGAGTTTTCTTCAGCCTTCAAGTGATCAAGTGTGTATCTCCAAGTATTCAAGCGAGCAGGTGTGTATCTTCAAACATTCAAGCGAGTAGGAACACACCTTCAAGCGGAGGTTCGAGCATAACCCTTCTTCTAGCGCCAAATTGTAAATGAAATCTTCGCAACAGAAGTGTTTATGTGGCTAACGAGTGCGATTTCACTAACAATCGATCAAGAACAGTTAAATGGAACTGCAACTTGCTTGATTACGTGAAGATTTTGGCAGAGCTTCGCTGAGGCTAAGAATACTTACATTATTATGAAAATGGTGGCCTATTTATAGGCAAATACATAAGCAGGTGGTGGCACACACTTTGCCACACTTATTCTGGAGCTTACTCGTGTCCCTAACCTCCTAAACAAGATAATTACACAAGAAAATTGACTAAAAATGATGAAAATGTAATCTGGGCGATCTTCTTCAAATCAGGCGAGCAGCACTTGAACCCTGGCGACCAGCACCTTGGGCGAGCAGGTGAGCTGCTCGCCAGTTATGAGATTTACAAGGCCTGCTCGCCTATTATGAGCAAATAGGCGAGCAGGTGGGCTAGGCAGGGGGGTTGGGCGAGCAGGTGAGCTGCTCGCCCCCTCCTCTTTGCACTGCTACTCGGCCATTTCTTGCTTGTTTGACGATTCTTCTTTTCTCGTATTGATCTTCTTGAACTTTGCCCATAATCATCATGTTTTATTAGTTGTTTTGGGACACATCATCCGGTATTCCACTGATTACTTTCTTAATCATCTGAATTTAGATTATTGCATCAATAGTCTCGGCGAAAGCCTGGTTCACGAGGAGAAAGTGGAGGTAGATCACGAGGACCCCCGGATCGAGGATCGGCAAGAGGGCGATCAAATCTGGTGGACGCGGCAGTCTTGTTTTTCTTCTTCAGTCGATTGGCATCCTCTTCATTGCCAGTAGAAGAACTGTCGCCCTTCCTTGGATGCTTGGAGGATTTCTTCGGTGGACTTCTTCGAGCCGGCGGATCGATAGCAGGAGCAGCAGGAGATGGCACAGCTGGCTGTTGCGCTGGAGGTTTGGCTCCCATAACCTTCCGCAACCTGATCAATGCAGTCGGGGGATCCATTGTGCGCCTGTTTAAAGTAGAGTCAAGATCTCAAACTCGTCGACAAAAAACATGGAACTCCGGAGGAATCGCGACCGTAACTCCCTGATCTGTCACGAGAACTCACTATTAATAAAGTGAACAAATCAAAGAAATAATGGTAAGCAGGCGATGTCAACCTGCTGGAAGCGGAGCTTGTGCTGCAAGATGATGCGGACTGGTGATCATGCTAGCTATTCGTCTACAATGGTCGCTCGACAAGTGTTTCAGCATCTGGAACTGCTCACGGCGGTAAGAAGCATTGGAAAGTGCGTAGAGGAATAAATTGGGAACCCCTTTCGGTCGCCACTTCGGAAGTCTCGGACCTGCAAAGAAGTAAAGTTTACATTAGTGAATTCCGGAACAAAAAATGCATGGAGAATGACACTTACGTCTCAATTCCCCATATTCTTTCGGGGTCCTAATTCTTTCCCTAGTGCCAGTGTAGGAAGTGGAGGCACGCCAATCCCCTCCGATGAAAAAGAACTGATCTTTCCACCGTTTCACTTTATTCGGAAGCAACTCCACGACTTTCATCCCCGCTCGGGCTTTCAGATAGTAATAACCATATCCTTCTTCGCTGCATACCGAGATCATCATAGCATAATGGATCTCGTGGGCCGTCAATCGATTGGGATAACCCTCCAATCTCATTACTGTCAAGAAACCTAGCAGGTTATTCCATCCGTTTGGTGTAATCTGGGTGATCGCTAGGTTAATATCAATCAGAAATTGGCCGATCACCGGATGTAGTGGAAGTAGGAACCCGGCCTCGAGGATATCAATGTTTAGTGCGGTACAACCCGGTGGTGGCCAGTCGGCTCGCTCTCGATCACGTGGAATGTACATATGAATATCAAGTGGGATCCTATACAGATCCCGAAGAGCAGTCAGATCGTCCTCTGTCAACAGACTTCGATGCATGGTGGCAGTGTATATCGTCTTCTCATACGGAACAAGAGGAATTTGAGGTCGAATGAACTGATCCCGATACCGATCCAGATATACCACCCAACTCATCTCCTGTGCAATCCCATCTGGAATCGTCTGTTCAAGAAATTGCTCAGGAGGTTGATAGATTCTGGCCAGGTCATCCCATATTTCTTGTTGGCTCGGCCCAGGATCACGCTCAAAATCTTCTCCAAGATCAGAGCCTGCATCGTCCTCGCCAGGGTTAATCTCTTTTGGAACCTCGCCAGACTGATCCCGAGCCTCGGGAGTCTCACGAACGACTTCAGTATCAAGAGACTCGGTACTGGTCCCAAAGGCATCATGAATAGCCGAACGAATATCAGGATCAGTTTCATCCTCAGTGTCTTCCTCTGCTAATAGCAATCTTCTTCTAGCAGGCGGAGGGGAAGCTGATTGTCTACGTTGACCAGCCTGTGCGTGACGAGCCGCTCGCAAATCCCTATCCGAGGGTTGGGAGCGACAAGCTCCACCTGCTCGCCTGGGGCGAGCAGCTCTTTGTTTGACCCGGTGAACAGCTCCACCTGCTCGCCTAGTTAGGCGAGCATCACCTTCAGACTCCAGACGAGTAGCATTTGGAGAATTTCGGCGAACAGCTGCACCTGCTCGCCTGTCCAGGCGAGCAGCTCCTTGTGCATTCTGGCGAGCAGCAGTAGAAATGTCCTGGCGAGCAGCTGTTGAAGTCTCCTGGCGAGCAGCAGTAGAAATGTCATGGCAAGCAGTTGTTGAAGTCTCCTGGCGAGCAGCTGCACCTGCTCGCCCAGATTGGCGAGCAGCTCTTTGAGCTCCCAATTCTGGGCGAGCAGCTCGTTCAGCTTCATGCGCAGCTGCTCGCCTTCGTTCGTGTACCGCCCGATCGTGCTCCCGGGAATCTGAACCGATCACTAAGCTCCCCGTACCTCGATTTTGAACCAAGTTTGAGTAATCCCAGAGTTCATGTAATGGAGATTCGACCATAGGTCGTTTTTCCGAATTTCTCGGCGGCGAACCTCCAGAGGACGACAGCCACGCCATTGTTTCCGGTGAGAAAGCTTGAAAACCAGAAAAATTGAATACCAACTCAAGCGCCGGAGTCCAACAGTGTAAAATCCTCAATCCCAAGCAACTGAAACCCAAAGTCTAAATCCAATATAAAGTGATTCCTAGATCGACAAATTCTGGCGATAATCGAAGCCTTCAAACGGATTTCGAAATGGAAAATAAGAGAAACACAGGAGAACAATGAACAAGTATACTACCTTATCTCTGAAAATCAACGACGCCAAAGACGAAGAAATTTTCCAGAAACCAACTTGCCGGAGTTTGCTCGCAAAAGTGAAGAAAACGAAAAGTGGAGGAGGGTTTTGGTTTTGGGTATTTATAGATAAAAGGCGGGCCCTTGTTTGCAATTTCTCAGGGACCAAAGCGCAAATATTTAAAAATAAGAAAATGGGCGCGCAAATGAAGGGGATGACGTTTCGTATTCCGCGCCCAAGATCTCACCGAAACAGGCGAGCAGCTCACCTGCTCGCCATATATGCTGGTCGCCATCTTCAGGCGAGCAGCTCACCTGTTCGCCTAGTGAGCTGCTCGCCCATGCTCGCCTACATCGATCCAAGTTGTTGATCGCCAATCTTGACAATCCAAGGATACACTAACCAAATTTTTAGTGTTTTACATCATTTGGGCATGGATATATGAGGGTACACCCTGGTATCTCTTTTTTCCTATGACTGGTTTATCCACAAGGGTGGTTTACGGCTAGGTTTTTAATGAGACCACGGGGTCTTTCATTATATCCATACTCCAAATATTTGCAGGTTACATTGGATCCTCGATTACTTCCACACCACGAGGAAATTTCACAGATAACCCAGATAGCTCGATGATTGTTTTTCTCTTGACGATTTAAACAAACACCAAGCTATGGGGCAACTGTTGATGTGATAATCTAATCCAGATGATTAAGGAAGTAATTAGTGGAATACCGGATGACGTGTCCCATAAAAACTAATGAAACATGATGATTATAGGCAAAGTTAAAGAAGTTCAATGCGAGAAAAGAAGAATCGTCAAACAAGCGAGAAATGGCCGAGCAGCAGTACAAAAGAGGAATGGGCGAGCAGCTCACCTGCTCGCCCAATCACCTGCCTAGCTCACCTGCTCGCCTATTTGCTCATAATAGGCGAGCAGGTGTTGTAATTCTCATAATGGGCGAGCAGTTCACCTGCTCGCCCAAAGAGCTGGTCGCCAGGAATGAACTGCTGGTCGCCTGTTTTCAAGAAGATCACCAGGATCCCATTTTCATCATTTTTGCCCAATTTTTTGTTGTAATTATCTTGTTTAAGCGGTTAGGAACACGTGTAAGCTTCAGAAGAAGCGTGACAAGGTGAATGCCACCACCTGCTTGTATATTTGCCTATAAATAGGCCACCATTTTCAGAATAATACAAGTTTTCTTAGCCTCAGCGAAGTTCTGCCGAAATCTTCACGTAATCAAACACTTTACAGTTCCAATAATCTGATTTTGATCGATTGTTAGTGAAATCGCACCTAAAAGCCACATAAATGCTTCCGTTGCGGAGATTTCATTAACACATATAGCCCGGTCCGATTTAACATATCTAATTTTTAAGATAAAGTGTGCTCCTTTATATACTTTTCCCATAAATAGATACATAGAACGCGGGTCATTTGTGCAACCTAGTTTTCAAGTGTTCCCCATTATCGTGGAGGACACGACTCCTAAACTCCTTCCAACATCATTTTGAGAAAGATTGAAAATATCGATATCGATAGAAATATCAAAAATCTTATATTTGTGACAATATCGATTGATATATTCTATTCGATATCGGTAAATATAAAACATTATAAAAATTTAACAACAAACATTTAATACATAAATTTAACAAAAGAATATGAACAAATTTTATATTTATGATAAATATACATAAAATACATTACTTTTTATTTTTATCAAAATTTATCGATATTTTTTTATTTTCTAGATATTGTTGGATATTTTTTTGACATTAGGTTTAATTTGTAAAAAAAATTAATAGATATTGATATTATAGATCAATGTTTACTGACATATTTGATATTTTTGTGAATATTAAAATATTATTTTTACTCAATATCGATGATCATAAAAAAAAAAAAAAAATATATATATATATATATATATAATATCGAGATATTTTCAACATTTATGTTGAGAATGGGTTCCTCCATTTCCACTTTATTGTGTGTTTGTGTAATCTTCTCAAACCCCGATCAAAAATGTCATAAGCAACCGTGCCGTTATTAGTTATTTTATCTTGTATATTTTGTTTTATAATTTCAGTGAAATTCAATTTATATGTTTCAGCCATATTATTTTATAAATTTCAATTGAGTAGGTATTATGTGAAAGTGGTTCATATTATAAGACATATATTCAATATCACATTTTTGTTATATTAGTTTTTGCATTTCATTTTTGTACAATTACATGATGCTTTCAAACAAGTACTCTTCAAATCCCTAAATACACTTGATTAAGATGTATTTGATTGAATTTATAAGTTTATCAAAATATTTTATTAGTTGTTTATGAGCTAATAGCTCTCTTATATTTTATTTGGATAGATGGATTTGGAATGAATGGATTTAAAAAAAAATACATGCAAGAAGGCATATATCACGAATTATAAATAGATAGGAGAGAAGGGAAAAAGTAAAGGAGAAATACATATGAAAATGGGTAGAGAGGAGAAATTCTAAATAACATGATTTTGATGAGAATTTATAATTTCTTCATTTTAAATTAAGTATTTGTAAATTCATCTAACTTATTTGGAGAGAATGATTATTTATGTGTGAACTCTACTAATTTCAAGTAAATAAATAAGGTATTTTATAAAATTTTAAAATAAATTTTTTGCATTATGTTGGAATATCCAAATTTTGACCCATTTAGTGACTCAAATTTAAATTGAACTGTTTTTTTTAATGGATGCTCTTATTGTGCGTCCGAAATCTCACAGGTTGCAGATTTCTTTGCAAGTTGGCCGCTGCTTCTGAAACGTGCCGGCGCCTCAACTGAACTCGTTTGATCAGCTCGTCGCTGCCGGTTTTCGCCGACGACCGCCGTCCGTTAGTTACTCACACTTATACATACACCTTATATATATATGCATACATATATCTGCAAATTAGTGGTTTTATATACGATATTGGGCAAATTTGAGTTCGATTCGCGATATTGTTATGTTTCTTCGGAAGTTCTGATTGAGGGGTTTTATAATTTTGCTTCTTAATAGTAATTATGTGTGCTATTATTTGATTTTAGATTGCTAATGCCCATGATTTCCCCCTGCCTCTCCTGTTTTTTCATAATCGGCCATTCCTTTTTTTTAATCGTCAAATCTCATGTGTATCTTGGCACGGATCTTATGTTTAGCGTAATATTAGCCACATTTTATTTTATATTTATCTTCAAATGTAGTCTGCACCTTGCACTCAGTGTCCAGTAAACCCTCCTTTTGTAATTATAGCTTAAAAAATTTCCACTAGATTTTAATTTGGAATTGTATCTTTTTAACGTGTTTGGAGCTGCATAAAAATAGTAAAAAAACCCCAGTTTCAAATCTGTACTTGCAATTTGGGGTTCTTGACTTTGTGACGACTAACTCAGGGGCGACAAATCATTTCTTGTTATTCATTATTTAAAATGGCGATGCTTTCACTTTAAATTATATCATAATAAAGTACAAGTTGTATAAACAATGTATTAAGATATTGAGTGAGACGTTGGAAAAGTCCCAATCCAGTACATAATATTCTTCTTTGTTATCCACCTTCCTTTATTTAATTGACTTGTGTAAGAAGGCTGTTATTTAATTTCTGTTTGTGAAGTGGAAATTTTCTGTTCACACTTGAATTGAGTTGAATATATCTAAGATATCTCAGTTTTCATGGAGATATCGATCGCTGACAACGAGGACTTGCTGATAGAGATCCTCCTGTGGGTGCCAACGAAATCCCTCATCAGATTCAAATTGGTATCCAAACGCTGGCTCACCATAATCTCCGGTCATAAATTCTCCAATCAGCACACTTTGAATGGAAAATCACGTACCAAACAGGAGCCTTCCCTCCTCCTCCGCCCCACAGAGAAATCCGACTACCTTTACTTTCAAAGCAGCTTCCATTTTGAAAAGTTGGTCCCCTATCATTTCTGTCCGACTCTCATTGGACCAATAACCGTATGGAGCTTTTCCAATGGCCTGTTCTTGCTCCAGTGTCGCCATGCCGAGGATCCTTTTGAAGTGTTCCATGTCTACAATCCGACCACCAAGCAGTCGAGAAGAATTCTGCTCGAGACTAATGACGCTTACACTTGTTTTGTGGGGTTGAACCTGGCATTCGATCCTCTGGAATCTCCTCATTACAGAGTTATCTGCGTTTGGGGTGCTAAGAAGAGCTCGTCTTTTTTGTCTCGGAATTGGTGGAGGCATTGCCAAATCGACATGTACGAATCCAAGACGAGCTCTTGGAGCCTTTGTGGAAAACCATTTGTGGCCCCACGAAGTTTGCACTTCGATCATGGGATATACTGGAAAGGGGGGATCCATTGGAAAGGGGCCTATTTCGATCTTCATGACTCTGTTTTCAAAGATCATCCAAGAATTTACTTTCCGGGGGATACTGGAACGAGCAAATTTCGAGACCACTATATAGAGTACGATGGCTATCTATACAATGTTACACATTTCCCCGAAAAGAAGTTGATAATGATGTTCGAATTGCGAGACATATTTTCAGAATGGTCGTTGAAGTATCGTATTAATGTCGATGCAGTTCCTCGGCCAATATCTGTGCTGAATATAGTTAAGAAAGAGGGGGAAGGAGATGGTATGTTAGTTGTTTATGAAGGAGGGAAAGTTTGGGGTTACAATTTGCAAGAGAATTGTGTTAAAGAGCTGATTGATTTTACAGTGGATCCATTTTACCGGGAGAGCTCTGTTCAGTTCACTTCTGATCGTGTTCTCCGATTAGACGAGACTCTGGCCCCAGTTTAATTGCTACCTAGGTGATTAACTAGGTATGCTTTGAGTTTATGTTCATCATCCTTAGCTAGTATGTTCCATTGCTCAGTTTAGTACTTTACGAAGAGTATAAATTGCCCAGGTCTGCATGCTTATTATCTTGTGAAATTACCCTAATTTCACTGATCCTTAGTTCTCTTCTAAAACATCTTGCAGATTAATATTCTACCACTTGAAAAAGTCACCGAGATTGTGCTAATAATGAAGTTTGTAACGGCCGAGGGACATGCGTTGTTGAAGCCTCAAAGAGTGTCTACAATCAAACAAGAGTTTATTGGTGATTCTGTAAGCTTACCTTGTCCGACTCGCCTCAATTGTAATCTTCTTGTCTGGGATTCAAAAGTTTGTGGCTTGATTACCTTTTTCCCTTACTTAATGGCCGTGTATTAATGAAAGTTGGGACTGAGTTTGATCATATTTATGCTTATGTTCAACTGTTTGTGAGCTAGCTTTATGAAAATTGTTTTTGGGTTTAATCCGTGGTGAGTATGGTATCGTTTCTTAACTTTGGGGGTGTTTGCAAACACATCGCTTATACTTCATTACTTATAAAGCTCGTGTCGAGCTTTTTCACAGACGTGGTTGCTGTATACAGGCAAGGAAGAGAATGCATGCATATAATTGTTGTAATCAAGAGAATACATTCATGCATATGAGACTATCGACCTCATTCGCATTAGAACTGGTTAAAAGAGAGGAAGGTTTGCCTTTCGATCTATTGTAGTTGTGATTGAATTACGAACCCCCTGACTTGTTGTCTTCGATTGCTCCGTTTCCTCTTGTGCTCCCGTAAATATATTACACCCTTTTAAGTGCACTGACATTAATCAAATGGTAGACAGACTTACACCAGACTAAATTACATCTCCAGAATCAAATAGCAATGAATTAATGAAAATGCACCAGATCACAGCAGAACTCGGGTTTAGGAACTGGCAAAGAAACTATAAAGGCATAGCACGCTTATGAGCATTGAGAATTCGAAGTAAAAGAGCGTGGTGATAATGCATGAGATATGGGGTAAGAGATTTGTAGGAAACCGTAGAGAGATTTCTATCAACACGTTATAGCTATAACAGATTTTAATCATCATCATCATCATCATTTTTTCTGACCAAATTTTTAGTAGACGAAATAAATTGCCATTTTCAAGAAGTGAATCTACTACAAATATGAGTTCAAACAAGGCATGCAATTCTTGCAAGCAACATTTTGTCAATATATACCTGATGAATTGTATGATTTGTTCTTTCAGGAAGAACCCAGATTAATTTCTTATTATGCATTGTATCATAGTAAAAGTCAAGTAGTAATATTTAAAATATATGTTGTTGAACAATTCACACCGTTATATAAAATGTATATGAAATATCTTGATGATTAAAAGTCCACCAGAGATATTTAATCAAATTCCGGAATCACATTATGTTGATTAATTCAGACTGGACTCATTCCATCATTACGCGAGATTGAAAAATGAACCTATGTCTCTATTAATTCCCCTATTAAATATATATATGTTGATTAATCAAATTCCGGAGTCATTATGTTGATTAATTCAGAGAGGACGAGGGAGAAGAGTATGAGAGAGGAAAAAGTTTTAATTTCAAAATGCCGAGGGAGAAAATATAGGAGAGAGAGAGGGGGCAGGGTGGGTTATTGGGGGTGATGACTTAGTCAGTATGAAGGTCCCATCAATTTAGATTAATTTGTAATTTTTTTTTTCTAATTTGTAAAATTTAAAAAGTGTAAGACTAAATTTGAATTTTAAGTGTTATGAGTAAATTATTATGCAATACCAAATTTGTTAGACTAAGTTTAGTATTGACTCTACATTTTTGTTTTAAGGCCCAATGCACGCCAATCATAATTATAAGATGCAACTTATGAGGGTAGCATGCATTTCATAATGCACACACCCCATATATTGCATCATTTTTTAACTTTATTGTAATGAAATGTGTGCATTGTAGATTAAAAAAAAAATGGCCCATATTTTGTACTTATGATAATTTATCTTTGTTAAGTTAACTAATTGACAATGATTGACAATGATTAAGTCATCTTCAATGGGTTGAATTGGTCCAGCACGCCCCACCAACCTGATATATTTTTTTGGACTGTGGTCGCTTTGAGTTAACAAGTTTGAAGATCCTATGGGATGCAGATCGTGTATACATCTTCCGTTCAGCCTCTAGGTTGCATTTAATTTTTGGACGCAGATATTTTTCCCCCAATTATTGCACAGTTCATCCCACTCTTCACTTCACCACAAAAAAATTCCAGTTCACCACCCTTAATTTTTTCAATTTAACCTCTTTCATTATTTTGTAAGTTCACACCACATTCATAAACAAGAAGAAAAAATATACAATACCTTCTTCCGACGATGCCCGTCGCCGACCTTCGGCACCACCACCGTAGAATTTATGATGAATATATTTAAGAATTTATTAGTTTTAGGGTTTAAATTAGTTTTATATATTGAAAGGTTTTGAATGATTTTGTATGTTTTGAATGAATTTTTGTTGTCACTATTACAAATATTGGCATTGGAAACCAATTGCAAAATTTCGTCGGACAATACGGAACGAAAAACGCAAAAAAATTACTGGAGGCATTTGTTCGACACTAGTTGGTGGAACAAATGCAAAATGTTCAGAATTTTTTTTCGAACATTTGTACTTTGTTCGGAAATTTTTTTCTAACATTTTGCATTTGTTCCATCAAAATTTTCGAACAATAGTTTTTAAATTTTTTTCGAACAAATGCAAAATGTTTGAAAAAAATTTCCGAACAAAGTACAAATGTTCGGAATTTTTTTCCGAACAAATTACAAATGTTCGAAATTTTTTTCCGAACATTTTGGATTTGTTCCACCAACCAGTGTGGAACAAATATGTTCGAATTATTTTTTAAAATAGATTTAAAAAATGTACGTAAAAACCATTAATGTGCATATGAAGAACTATTATGATCTTGTATTAAAACCATGTTGCGAAATAAAAAAAAATTATAACCTTTTTGTTCGATAAAATATTGTTAAAGATTTGTGGAGTGACAATCATTCAAATCTAGGTTTTGAAGGGGGGTGAACTGATCGTTTTTAATTGTGAAATATATTTAAAGGATAATTTTGTCTTTTAAAACTTATTTCCAAAATGAAGAACAAAAGTGGGGTGAAGTACTCAAAAAATGGGGTGGAAATATCCTGGTCCTTAATTTTTATATTAATTTCATTAATTGGTAACTTGATATACAAATACTTCTCAAATAGTCATGAAATTTTATTTAATTTGTCAACAATAATTCAACAATTAAATTAAAACTCAAAATTTTAAATAGGGCTTTTCTACGGTAAGGAAGGGGTTTCGCCCTTCCTAACGTCAGTAAACCAATAGAATTTTGACAAATAATATTACATTGCCCTAGGTGACATAGTTTCGCCCTAAGCCAAAAAAATAACTTTTAAAAATTAGAAAATAAAAATTACTGAAATAACATTTTATAATTTTTTAAAAGTTATTTTTTTCTAATTTTTAAAAGTTATTTTAATTAAAATATTATTATATCTTAATATATTTTAATCAAATTAAAATTTATGTTTTCAAAATTAATTCTTACACCCATTGCGACCGGGCCCAGCCCGGCCTGAGCCCGAGTGGCCCGACGGGCCGGGCTAAATAGACCCGGTTCTTTTCGGGCCTGTATTTTTTGGGCCCATATTTAAAAAAACCCGGGTTTCAGGTAGAGCTGTCAAAACGGGCCGGCGGGGCGGGCCTAAACCCACAAAAGCCCGCCTTTTGGCGGTGCGGGGCGAGGCGGGCTGAAAATATGGCGGGCCGCAAAAACTCCAACCCAACCCATTTAATGGCTGGTTGCGGGCTTCAGCGGGTCATCCTAATTTTTTATTTTATTTTATGAACTAATACTTCAACTAAATTTATTAAATAAAATAGTGACATAATAAATGTATAACTAAAATCTCGCCACGAGAATCACAAATCTCATAAAGTAAAGTTTGTCAAATATAATAAAAATCTCATAAAATAAAGTTCACAAAATAAATCAATAATGTTAAAGACATAAACTTAGCACAAACCTTAGAGTCTCTTAAAATTTATCATTCATTACATCATAAAAATTACTCCCTCCGTCCATGATAATTAGTCTACCTTAGTTGTGCACGGTTATTAAGAAAAAACTGATGTTGATGTGTAAAAGTGAATGTATTAGTATAAAGAAGTGTTAATTATTAATAAAATATTTGATGTGATGTGCAAAAATGAGTATATGCGTATAAAAAAATAAAAATAATGATTGAAAATTTTCCATTTTGGGTAGGTAGACTATTTATTGTGGACGGCTATTTAAGGCAACGTGGACTAATTTTCATTGACGGAGGGAGTATTTTTTTTTGTGAGAGGAACACAATAATTTGTTATTTTGTTTGGAAGAAATTAAGAAAATGAATAATAAAAATTTTAAATTTAAAAATTAATTAAAATATCATATAATATGTATATATATACATATATAATATATACACACTGGCGGGCTGGCCCGCCCCAACCCGCGGCCCGACTCGCCAAACCCGCGACCCAAACGGGCCAGCCCATCTAGGCCCGCTTCTATACGGGCTTAGAAATATTTGGTCCAACCCTCATTTTATTGTGGCGGAGCGGGTTGGCCCAACGGGCTCAACCTATTTTGACGGGTCTAGTTTCAGGGCAGGATGTGCCCAAAAAATACAGGCCCGAAAAGAATCGGGCCTATTTAACCCGACCCGTTAGGCCTGTCGGGCCACTCGGGCTCAGGCCGGGCCGGGCCCGATCGCAATGGGTGTAAGAATTAATTTTGAAAACATAAATTTTAATTTGATTAAAATATATTAAGATATAATAATATTTTAATTAAAAGGATAATTTGGTAATTTTAATTTTATTTAATAATATTAATTAACTTTTTTAACAGTGCGATCGCCTTATGCATAGTGCAATCGCCCTAGTGCAAAGTGCAATCACTTCAAAATAATATTGTACGTTAAATTATGAAAATAACGGTATTTAGGGGGTTTAATAATTCAACAATTCTTAATAAACTCAAATTCACTAAAATAATTTCAAACAACAATATTAGAACAATCTTTAATGAACTCAAATTTACAAATATAAATTCAAACAACTAATCTAATCGTAGTCTAATTAATTTAAATTATAATCCATAACCAACATACAAATTCCAAAACAAATAAAATAACAGTGTCCAAGTATCAATGACAATCCGATAAGTTATCATAACCCATTTATCATACTAGGCCCAGGTTATACCCACATATATTATTAGTAGTATACACACTAAAATAATAAGTACTAGAAATATATCAAATAACATATATATCCCTCATATTTTTACTGCACAAAACATATGCACCCACTGTATTTTCAGTAAAAAAAAAAACTGTGATTGCAATAGAACCTTCAAAAGTCAAAGAAAATAAAAATAAAATTTAACAAAATAATGCAATAAATGCGAAAAAATACTTTCTTCAACAGATAACAAAATAAATCAATAACCCTAAAAAAAAAAATTAACAAATAATTCTCGAATAAGTTCTGAAAAAATACCAAGTAGTATCAATTTTTTTTAGAAAACCTGATTTGAAAAAAATAGTTTCTTTCGGACTCATTAAAAAAAATTATATTGCGGATAAAAATAACACAAAAAATTTAAAAAACACTATATTATTTTATAAAATCATATTCAAAACAGATAAAAATAAAAGATTAAAAGAAATTAACAAACTTGGTTTTTCCCAGTAGTCGGGGATGAATATTGCGGAGAAGAAAAAAGAGATTATGAATTACGAAAAGGAGCGAAGATGTGAAGAGTGAATAGTGCAGGGAAAGTGGAGAAAGGGGGTCACACAAATGGAATAAGAGGGAAAGATAAAATGGGAAAAGGGACGTGAGTTTTGGAAGTGAGAAAAAAAGGGTGTGCATGAAGAAGAAAAGGGGCGAGAGATTAGAATTAGGGCTTTTTAAAAGAGGGTAAAAATGGTACTTTAAGATGTGTATACTCATTTTATTAGAGCTGTCAAAACGGGCCGGCGGGGCGGGGCGGGGCGGGCCTAAACCCGCAAAAGCCCGCCTTTTGGCGGTGCTGGGCGGGCTGAAAATATGGCAGGCCGCAAAAACTCCAACCCAACCCATTTAATGGCGGTTGCGGGCTTCAGCGGGCCATCCCAATTTTATTTATTTTTTTGAAAATTTTATGAACTAATACTTCAACTAAATTTATTAAATAAAATAGTGACATAATAAATGTATAACTAAAATCTCGTCACGAGAATCACAAATCTCATAAAATAAAGTTTGTCAAATATAATACAAATCTCATAAAATAAAATTCACAAAATAAATCAATAATGTTAAAGACATAAACTTAGCACAAACCATAGAGTTTCTTAAAATTTATCAATTATTACATCATAAAATCAATTTTTTTGTGAGAGGAGCACAATAATTTGTTAATTTGTTTGGAAGAAATTAAGAAAATGAATAATAAAAATTTTAAATTTAAAAATTAATTAAAATATCATATTATATGTATATATATTAATGTGTATATATATACATATATAATATATACACACTGGCGGGCTGACCCGTCCCAACCCGCGGCCCGACCTTCCAAACCCGCGACCCAAACGGGCCAACCCGTCTAGGCCCGCCTCTATACGGGCTTGGAAATGTTTGGCCCAACCCTCAATTTATTATGGCGGGGCGGGCTGGCCCAACGGGCTCAACCCATTTTGACGGGTCTACATTTTATAAGTAAATTTCACTCATTCAATGTGTGTACTATTAACAGATGTGGGTGTATTAGATGTTAATCCGGGCTGGGCTAATAGGACCGACCCTTTTAACCCTGAAAAATGCAGGGTTAGGGCCATGCTTTCATTGGCCCGTTTAAATCCGGGCTTTTTTGACCCGGCCCTATTAGCCCACGGGCTAAACGGGCTAGCCCGCCGGTTAACCGAGCCCGCCCGCTAGCCCGCATAATTTTTTAATTTTATATATATCTATTAAATATATAATATACTTATTAGTTATTATTATTATTATTAATTGAAGTTATCTCCAATTTCTATTTAGGTGTTATATTAATTTTAAGTATTTATATTTGAACTTTTAAATACCAATGAACTTTTAAATATTTAAGTGTTGACGTTTGAACTTTTGTAATTATATTAAACTATTTTTAATAATTTTAATGAAATTATGGACCATGTTTAGGTTCTAGTTTAAATATTAACATTTTATGATAATTATTTTAGATTAAGTGTTAAAATTTAGATTTTTTTATTATTTATGACATGACCCGTTTAGCCCGAGGACCGCTAGGGTTATGGTTAGGTCTCAAATATTACAGGACCGTTAAGAATGAACTAGATAAGGCCCTAACCCATTTAGCCCGAAATCCATTAGGGCTGGCCCTATAGGGTTAGGGCTAGCCCGTTTAACATCTCTAGCTGTATATAACCCAGGCCATCATACTTTCCCACATAAACCACCTATCTCCATTTTGATGTTATGGTTTAATGGTTCACTTTGTGGTTTAATGTAATGATTATAGAATCAAATATTTAAACGTAATTATTAATAACACAAATCTCATACGAATATATATTTATTATCACAAATAAATGTTTTACTATTTTGTATAATATTTAATGAAAATTCTTGAAAATTTTCTTTTAGTGAATATGAGAATTTTGTATTATGTAAACAATTTATAACAATAAATTTAATTTTTACAAGGGCAAAGTCTAGGCATGATATTTAGATCAGTGTAGTTGTCATATTTTGCTAAAAAAGAAAATTAGTGTCAAATTTTATTTTATGATTTCAATTAAATGTAATATTACGTTTCAATTATATTAATATGAGTAAGTCTTCTGTGCACCAGTTACACGATGCAACTCTAGTTCATTTTTAAAAAGTTAAACAGTTTATAACTGAAAAGTTAAACAATTTACTACTGAAAAGTGTATCTTTTATAGTTTAACTTTTCAGTAATAAACTGTTTAACTTTTCAGTTATAAACTGTTTAACTTTTTAAAAATGAACTTGAGTTGCACCGTGTAACTGGTTCATACAAGACTAATTCTATTTATATATATTTTACTTTAAATTAATATTTCCATCTTCCTAAAATTACTTTTATATGTAAAATGATACATATATTAAAAATGAATTTAATATGTGAAGATTGAATAAAAAATATATTTTATTAATTTTTTCTATGTGAACTTTTTTTTTTTTTAAATACGAAAAGAAAAGTATGAAAGTTAAAATGATTCACATTTTACCTTTGGACAAAAGCTAAAATGGTTGTTACTTTTTCCCGGTAAAAAATAACCTTGTTTTAGTGGTTTGATGAAATCTTTAGCAAAGTAGATCCAAACATGGCCTTAAGTTTGGTACTCTAGATTTAAACACTTTTCCTCCATCAGTTGACTTCCATTATTGCAGCTGCTGCGTATCCTGAAATCTGGAGGCGCTAAGGCGAACTTTAATCAACTCAACGTCGCCGTCTTCCTCCTCCGACGGCCGTAATTTAGGTACTAACACTTATTCTTACACATATACATATATAAAATAGAAGCGGCTATCTTTTGTTGATTATAATTTATTAATTTTGTTTTTTGCCGTCAACAATCGCAGCTGTATTTCAAAATATTAATTTGTTTGTTTGAATGCTCTATTCATTAGTTTGATTACTCGCCGTATGTATTCAAATTGATTATTATCGTTATACTCCCTATCATACCCAAACTTGTGTTGCTGAAATTGACTTTGTTGCTCAGCTCTTTATATTTCCACTTGATGCATTTATTATGTGAATCCATGAATTAACTTGCAATGTTGTAAATTTTGTGGAATAAATTTTATCCTGTTGTTGTGTATTCATAAGAAGCAGTTGATCTGCAATTTGTAGATGGCTGTTGTGGATAGTGATGACTTGTTGACAGAGATCCTGCTTAGGTTGCCAGCAAGATCCCTGATCAGATTCAAATTGGTGTGCAAATCGTGGCTCACTTTAATCTCTGGCCATCAATTTTCGAATAGGCACACTCTGCATCACTCTTGTTCCAAACCAGAACATTCCCTCCTCCTCAGTCTCAAAGAGACATCAGAATACTTTTACCTTCAAAGTAGCTCCAATGTCAAAAAATTGGTGCCATATTACTTCCCTTCGTCACTTGTTGGACCGATAACTATACAGAGTTTTTCCAATGGTCTTATTTTGCTTCAATGTTTTCATGTGGAGAATCCTGAGGAAATTTGCCATGTTTACAACCCAACTACTAACCAGTCCAGAAAAATCTTGCTCAACACTAATGTCGTGTACAAGTCTGTTTTGGGACTAAACTTAGCATTCGATCCTCTAGAATCACCTCATTTCAAGATTATTTGTGTTAGGGCCACTAGAATGAGGTCTTCTAGTTTGTGGCGGTGTTTGTGGAGGAGATGCCAAATTGAGATGTATGAATCAGATACAGACTCTTGGAAGGTTTATGAGCAACCATTTTTGGCCCCACGTGGTATGGATTTCAATAGGGGGATATACTGGAAAGACGGCATTCACTGGAGAGGGATCTTTTTTGATCTTCATAACTGTGTTGTTAAAAATCATCCAGGGGTTGTGGTTCCAGGAGATAATGGAATGGAGAATTTTCGCGAATGCTACATAGAGTCCAATGGCTGTCTATGTAATGTTCGATACTTCCCGGAAAAGAAATTCTTAATTGTCTTCGAACTGCAAAGTGACATTTCAGAATGGTTTTTAAAGTACCGTACTAATCTTGATGGAGCTTCGGAGCTGCAATCTGTTTTGAGTATCGTTAGGGGAGAGGATGAAGAAGATAGCATGTTACTGTTTACAGAACCGGGCAGAATAATGTCCTACAATTTGCAAGATAATTGTGTCAAAGAGCTTATGGATTTTAGAGTGGAGACATTTTACCAGGAGGGTTGTGTTCATTTTGATTCTGATGCCACTATTCAATTCATTGAGACTCTAGCTCCTGTTTGAATGCTATTCTTGATGATTTATTTGGCATGCTTAGATCTTGTTTCCTGCAGGATAATCTTGATGGTGTTTTGAGCGTGCGTCTTCTCTGCTTCCATTACTACTCTATATTGATGTTTGTTATAGTAGTGGGGAAAGAAGTTTTCATCTCTTGATGTCTGGCTCATGAAATTTAAACTAAATGCTCGTTGGATCTAGTTGCATCTTCATGCACATATGGATGAACAATCTCTAGCATTTTCCTCATTCACAGCACTCCATTGGTTTGGGTAAAGCAGCTAATTGAGTTGTAGTCGAATGTTGCACGTGGTTCATCATTGTTTACCCTTTGTTTTATATGTACTTCATAAGATCTTGCAATTGCATAATACAATAGGTATTAGGTGTTGTGATCTCACTCATGTAGTCATGTTGCTTATGAAAATAGATTGAGGTTAGTTAAACGAAGAAGCTTGGAACAATATCATTTATTTTCTAGTCCAATTTTATATTAACATCAAGAGAAATCAAACAGGCGCATAAGTGAGTATTCTCTATTCTCTTAAGCGGATTCCGTTGAGTGAAGAGTTCTCTTTGGTGGATTCCGAAGTCAAATCACTTCTCCTACTACAAAAGTGGCTCTCTACTACAATTCCTTCAGTCTGATTGCAAACAGCCTTATAAGAGTTGCAATTGCAGAGGGATGATCCTTGTGTTCCTTTGTGGTTGTTGAAGTACCATGATAATCATGCCCTCTTCCAAAAGGGTGTCCTTCTAGTCTGTGATATTCTTTACTGGACGAGCAGTCTGTTGATTCGAAGATTGTGGCATACTGTTTTCTTGATAAAAGTTACAATAAACTTGTTGATCTGAAAAGCCAAACATATAGTCATTACTCTTATATTTGCATTTTTCGTTCCTCTGGAAATGTTCATCATTTTGATTTCCTCTTATTTAGTCTCCCTCCACTCTTCCAAGGGAAGTGATTTTTATTAAAAAAAACATATATCCTCTTTTCATTTAGTGATATAATAATATTGTAATAGTGCATTTGATATTTTTTAACATTAGTTAAATACTCTCTCTTCTTACTATGAATTGCTCATTTTGCTATTTTCGTGAGAAACTCAAAATACTAACACAAGATATCAAAATTTACTGCAAAAATCATAAATTGATCTTGTCTTGATTAAGTATATTTGTTTTAGGTGATTTGTTTCCTTTTGTAAATTCCTGATAGGGATGGCAAAATGACCCGCCCTGACCTGCTCCATTTGGGGCAGCCCGCCCCGCCCTGCGCATGGGGCAGGGCAGGCATGGGTTTGCATTTTTACTGCCCCGTCCCGCCCCGCCCCATTGTATATATTAAATAAATATATAATATTTTATAATATATAAATACATTATATATATAATATTTTATAACATATAAAATAAAATAAATATCCTACATTTATAATATATTAAATAAATTTAAAATTATATTATTTATTGTAAGTCTAATGTAAAATTATTTTTGTGAATATATTTTGATAAATTTATTGCATTAAATTTATTTTAAAATAATTTTTTATTTGTCTAAAATATATATTATATTTTGATATAAAATTAACATGGGGCAGAGCGGGGCGATCTGCCTCGCGATGGGGCAGGCATGAGGCACAATGTTCTGCCCCACAGTGGGGCATGGGGCAGGGCGGGGCGGCGGGGCAGAAGCGCGGGGCAAGCATTAGTTCTTATATACCCGCCATGTCCTGCCCCATTGTCATCCCTAATCCCTGAGGCTATAACAAAAATATATGACTTTGGTATTATATGCATAGATATAGATTTAGATTTCCCTTTTTATCATATATCATTTCATATACTCTTAGATATGATTATATCTTTAAGATTTTAATTTATATCACAAATATAATTTTTTTCCCAAATAAAATTATGAGAATCTTTAAACAAGCGTCTTATAACTGGCGGATAAGTCAAATCGAAAACAATAGAACCAAACTCAATGCTCAATAAAAATACAGCAAATGAATTAAAAGTAGATGCATAATTAATTTTTCAACTTAGTCTCCCTTGAAGATTCCGATAGAGAGAATATTCCGATGATCAGGAATGAGTGTTAGACGAGAATAGATATAAGTATAATACTTTTTAGATTTAATTTTTTTTAAAATATATTATAATATCTGAAAAGTATAATCAAATTTAAAATTATATAGAATGATATATGATGATAGCAATTTGTGTGGAATACAATCTTAAAAATATTAATTAAACTATACAGATTGATATATGATGATAAAATGAAAAAAATATATTTATGTGAATGATACCTATATCTTTCATCCGTATATAATTATAGATTCTTATGCATTATATATTTTACAAAAACTTACCAATCTTTACCTTATACAATTCTCAATTCGATTGATTTATTTCTCTCATGAATTCGAAGAGAGAAGTAGACGGAGGCAGAGTTAATTGATAACTTAGATTAGTGGAATTCGTTTATATATGACTTGATCTACCAGATAAGTTATAAAGATATTGAAATCTAACAGGATTTCGTAAATTGATTTAGTCTTAATTATTTATAAAACTATATAGATTGATATATGATGATAAAACGAAAATAATATATTTAATGCGAATGCCATCTATATCTTTCCTCTATATATAATTATAGATTCTTATACATTATATTTTGCAGAAACCTACTAATATTTTTCTTATACAACTCTCAATTCGATTGATTTATTTTTCCTATGAATTTGAAGAGAGAAGTAGTTATGTCATCCGAGGGAGGCAGAGTTGTTTCCACCGGAAAAGCTCCGCGGTTGCACGACGCCTTTGATGAGGATGTGTGCATGGAAATCCTTCTCCGTCTGCCAATAAAATCAGTAATCAAATTCCAAACAGTGTGCAAACAGTGGCTCTCCCTTATCTCCTCCAATCACTTCCGCCGTCACCACACCCTCCGCCACCACCAACCGCCACCGTGTGTCATCCTCACGACACCAGACCAGAGATTGTGCCACTTCAATCTAATAATGAAGCCGACGACGATGATTCCTTTTAGCATCAACATTCCTTCTAGATGGAGCGAAATTTTCTATAACACAATTTTTAGCTCTAGCAATGGTTTGGTGATTGTGCGCAGGTGCAATGATACTTATTTCCATGTTTGCAATCCCATCACAAGGCAATCAAGAAAAATAAGTTTATTTCCCTCTGACTCCTACCTTCACGTTAAGATGCTTCATTTAGTATTTGATCCTTCCAAATCTCTTCATTACAAGATTGTCTGCATTCGAGCGGAACGGAATACGTACAAGATCGAAGTTTTCGACTCAGAGAATGGAACGTGGAAGGCCTGCATGGAGCCAATCACTAATTTTTCAATGTTGGGATTCACAAGTAGCGTATACTGCAATAACAAGATATACGTAACAGATTACAGTAGGCATGGATCCCTTTACTGCATTGATATTGACAAGAATGTGGTAAGGTTGATTAAAAATCCAACAGATGAAATGTCTGAAGGAATAGCTTATTCTGAATGGATGCAAGAGTGGAATGGTTGTCTCTACTACTCTGCCCTGATCTACTCTCTCCATTCTGGGCATTCGGCAGTCAGAAGAGGAGGATGATAAGTGGTTATTGAAGCACAATGATAGACTCCCTCTTCCTGTACGATGGTCTCATCCTGTTGCGCTGTTGAGATTCATCCCGCGGACGAGCACTCTGTTGATTCTAGTCCCTTTTAGAAAGTTTATGACCTACAGTTTTCTTGAAAAAAGTTATAATGAGCTTATAAGTTTAGAAATAGGGTATGATGAACAAAATATTCACGTGTTTGATCAAACTCTAGCTCCCGTTTGATTTCCTTTTCAATTGAATAAACTTGTATTGGTTTCTCTGTTTTTTGATTGATTGACAACTAAGGACATATCCAGTAGACTACATCCATCTTCTCATAGCCTAGAATTTCAACTGTGCTGGGGTTAAAATTTATAATTCCTTGAATCAAAACTGCCTGCATTTCTAATTTACTTTTCCTATAAACCATTCTGACAATGCATGTAAATCTGCAGAATTTTTGAGATGGCAGCAACTACAAAATCCAGGCATATATTACCAGCATTACTTCTACTCAAACTGAAAGTAGCAGAACAAAATTTTGTTGAATTTAGATATTTTTTTCACAAAATAAGTTTGTTTCAAATCTATAAAAATAATTACAACATAATTAATCATCATACCCACCCTGTGTTGTGGAAAATGACTTGGCTATGATAGAGATCCTGTGATGACTTGTTGACAGAGATCCTGCTTAAATCCCTGATCAGATTTAAATTGGTGTGCAAATTGTGGCTCACTTAAATCAAAGAGACATTCTGTTTTATATAGAATGATATATTATCTATGATACACGGATTCTTTTAAAAATGTTATAATGCAGTATCGGATTCGCACCCGCACCCTAAAAGGGGTAATATTCTTGGATTCTCGTGTCGGATTCTCCACGTGGCGAATCCATCTACCACGTGGCGAATCCAGCTAACGGATTCTCGAATCCACTGCACGAATCCTATTTATAAGCATTAAATATATTATTTAAATTAAATTTTATTATTTCGTATAAGTTAAATTGATAGTGTGACACTTGTTTTAGATTGAATTTACTACTATGATTTATGTATTGAACTAATGTAACTTGAATTGATATTTTTTTTACATAATTATATTATATTATTGAATATACTCAAATTTTAGGTGATAAAAAATATAAATGATTTATAATTGAATTATAAAATTTTATATAAATTTTTTTTTAGATATTATATATAATAAAATATAAATAAATAGACGTATCCTTAACGAATCGCACCCTAATTTTTTAAAAAACTCGTATCCCCGAACTCGTATCGTATCGCACCCGCATCTGCGTATCCATACCCGTGCAACATAGTATATTATAAAAGAAAAATAAAAAATAAAAAATAAAAATGCTCATCGCATATATGGTACCATATAGCATGTGATTACAATCATCCATCTGTTTTCATCACCGTCCCACCATTATACCAGACCAAACAAGCCCTAAATGGTTATTCTTAAATATATATAAATATGATGCAAAAGTAATAAGGAAAAATAAATAAGGAATATGAGATCTTGTAATATTATACAGATAAATGCGGTATTTACACATAAATGATGGCCGGGCACAAATATCATTTTCACTTACTAAATATTCAAAAATTTACAAAAGGAAACAGATCACCTAAAAACATATATACAATTTGGACTATATTAATTTATGGTTTTCATTTAAAAAGTTAATTTATAATTTTGCTATCTTGAAATGTATATTCTTATTTATTTTGCAAACATTTATCAATCGTTGTTACTTAAAAAAAAAAAATCTCTGTAACATCCCAATTTTCCTATTTTTAAAGTCAAAAGATATATATATAAATTTTAATTTAAAAACAATTCTAAATTTAATTTAAACAAATAAGTTTAAAGAACTAATTTGAAATCATATAACATAAATGACTATAAAAATCAAATTCAATAAGACAAATAAAAATCAACAAAATTAGATGAATAAATAATCTATTTCATATTTATATAAGAATAATTTAAGTATCGTACTCATATCTATTTTTATTTTTAAAATTATTGAGTTTGTTTAGAGAATTTTGGATATGAGTAGGATAGCTCTATAAATAATCCAAGAGTAAATCAATTTATGAGATCTCTGTTAGATTTCGATATCTTTATAACTTATCTGGTTGATTATGTCATATATAAACGAATTGTACTAATCTAAATTATCAATCGTTACCAATTAATTCTTCTCATGAATTTCGCCATATGAAACAAATATTTAATGTATAAGAAAAAAAATTATATATCTTTTGCTATTTAATTAATATAATACTCAATTATAAGATAATCAAATTTTATTTGATTTATTTAATTTTTTATATTGAGTTGATTAAATATTGTACAAATTAAATTTAAAATCAATTAAATAAATCATAAAAATAGTAATCATTTACAAATTGAAATATGTTTTGTAACAAAAAACTTCTAATTTATCATTTTCATGGAATGAAATAAGGATCAAAATTTTAAAAAAAATATAATATTTAGTTTGTCATATTTGAAAAAATAAAACAATAATAGATTTATTTGTTTGTATTTAAAGATAATCAAAGATTTGAATTATACGTTTTTATTATTCAATGAGTATGTTTCAACAACATAATATTTTATATGATTATTTTACTACTCCCTCCGTCCCAGAGGTGTTTTCACCTCTGGGATGGCACAACTTTTAAGAAAAAGTAGAGTGTTGTGTAAAGTTATATTATTAAAATAATGAGATTAGTTGGATTGTGAGGATAAAGTTAAAGTAATAGTTTCCATTTATAGGGTGTGAAAACAATTGTGGGACAGACGAAAAAGGAAAGTGTGAAAACAATTATGGGACGGATGAAGTATTATTTTAAGATTTAATTTGTTATATTTAATGATAATCAAGAAAAAGTTATTTTATTCCATTATATAAGTATGTTTAAAGAAAATCAAGAACATAATATTTTATTAGATCATTTAATTATGATTTTATAAATTTTATTTTGCTATGATTAAAAAATAATATCGTAAAATTTAGTCACTCTTTCAATGATAATAATAAAAGAGATTATATAAATAAATCAAAAAATAATATTTATTTTGTAAAATATAAGGTCAAGGTTAATTATTTATGTCAGAATTAATGGGAATAGAGAAATTTTGAAATCGATAATTCTGGTTGATTTTATAACTTGGTCTTTATATAGTATAAAAATATATAGATTTATTCGATAATATAAATCTATACATATATAATTTGAGGATATCTTATTCACACAATGTTTGAAAGGATTTATTACCATTGAGGGCTCATCTTCACTTCAATACACAATGTAGTACACACTTTTTCAAAAATTACAATAGAGGGCTAAGTGTGTACAAATAATTTACAAATCTTACCGACTGACACACATTTTCTCCTCTGCCAAAACCAAACCACTTTCCTGCGGAATTTCTAATACCCTTACCTAGGACAGAAGCTACTCACCTCTCTCTCTCTCTCTCTCCTTAATTCACAATACCGATCAAATTCCTCACCTTCTCCTTCGTCACGGGATAACCATCGGATTGCATAACCGGTGGTCGCTGTTTGTTTCGATCGGCAGCACAAGCTCCCACAGCAGATTGTGAATCGGTAGTGGAAAATACGGATTCGACAGTTGATCGTGAATCAGTGGGCTGATGGCGTGACCTTCTTTGATGGATTTGCAGTAGTGGCGTGGAAGTTTTCAACGAATTCTAGAGATTTTTGCAAAGGTTGTGGTGATGCGATTTCCGTTTCCGGTGATATGTGAGTTTGCTGGGCTTTCGACCTCTTGCTTCGGCGTGAACGGTGGGGCTGCTGATGATTTTCGGAGATGGTTTCATCGACTGGCCTACTGTGCACTTTTTGACAGCAGCTTGATGGAGCCGGCTTCCTTTTTCCGGCTAGCTTCACTCTTCTCCGTCAATGGTGATTGTGGCACATATAGATACATGTGTGGCAATTAGGAAGCCACATTTTCTATTCCTCTTAACATGTCAAAATAGGTTGCATTGGAAGACCTTTTATTTTCCTCTTTTTAAATCGATTGGGCCATATTCCTTGGGCTGTGAGTAAATGAATTAATTTTGGGAGCCTAACTCTTCTTCTTTCTTGTATTTTTGTTGTTCCAAGTCCTATCTCAATTCATCTGCCGCACTTTTGGATGCATCTGCTTCTGTTTCCACCGTCTTTCAACACCATATCATCACAAAAAATACTCTAAAGTACTGAAAAAATATACTAAAGTACTATAAAATTACACTAAAGTACTATTGTGTCTCGTCAAAAAAAATAATTGGAAAATTTACACAATTTTACAACAGTAATAAAATGGTATAAAGTAATTTAAAAAAAATGTATGTTTTTTTTGAAAAAAAAGGATTAATTCTATAAAAATACACCACATTTTACCCAACTTTCAATTTAATCCTGAGTTTTACGATTATAATTAAAAAGCACGATCTTTTAAAAAATTTCAATCCAATACATGCTTTTCATCTCCAACCAGCAATTGATAATGTATCTCGCCGGAGTGAGTAAAAGTTTGTCATGCTGGCATGCATGCATAAAATTTAGAAATTCAAACCTCCAGTATTGAGATTTTTTAGAAATCGAATTGCTGATCTGAATAAGCTGTGATTGAACTTGTATTGATTTTTCTACTTTTTGATTCGTTTTGTTTCTCTTGAATGCTTGTTTTGAATTACTTCTTACATATATATATGTTGAGGGGATGAACTCAAACTGAAGATTGCTTTGTGTTAGTAATTTTGATGATATTACTCTCCAAATGGTCAGCCATAATGAAAATGTGTTGATGGAAATCCTTCTATGGCTTCCTGCAAAATCACGAACCAGATTCAAATCGGTATGCAAACAATGTCTATCACTCATCTCAACCGATAAATTTTGCCATCTCCACACTCTTCGTCACTCCAAACCCCAGCCGTCTCTCATCCTCCATGCGCATACTTCCTTTATTTTCATCCAAAGCTCAATGCTTACAGGTTTCTAGATAAGAGCTTTGAGGAGCTCATTGATTTGATAGATCAACCATTTTATAGGAGGGAAGACTCGCTGCAGTTTGACTCTAGAAATGTTCATCAGTTTGGTGAAAGTATGGCTCCAATAACTTGTATTAGCCTGCTCATTTATTTTCATTTGTTTGATCATGTACCCAACATAAATTATTTCCACTTGATGCATTTATTTTGTAAATTTTCGTGGGATAAATTTTATCCTGTTGTTTTGTATTCATAAGAAGCAGTTGATGTTCAATTTGTAGATAGTGATGACTTGTTGACAGAGATCCTGCTTAGATCCCTGATCAGATTCAAATTGGTGTGCAAATTGTGGCTCACTTTAATCTCTAGCCATCAATTTTCGAATAGGCACACTCTGCATCACTCTCGTTCCAAACCACAACATTCCGTCCTCCTCTGTCTCAAAGAGACATCAGACTACTTTTACCTTCAAAAAATTGGTGCCATATTACTTCCCTGTTGGACCGATAACTATACAGAGTTTTTCCAATGGTCTTATTTTGTTGAGGAAATTTGCCATGTTTACAACCCAGTCCAGAAAAATCTTGCTCAACACTACTAATGTCGTGTACAAGTCTGTTTTGGGACTAAACTTAGCATTCGATCCTCTAGAATCACCTCATTTCAAGATTATTTGTGTTAGGGCCACTAGAATGATGGAGGAGATGCCAAATTGAGATGCATGAATCAGATACAGACTCTTGGAAGGTTTATGAACAACCATTTTTGGTCCCACGTAGTATGGATTTCAATCGGGGGATATACTGGAAAGACGGGAGAGGGATCTTTTTTTATCTTAATAACTGTGTTGTTAAAAATCATCCAGGGGTTGTGGTTCCAAGAGATAATGAAATGGAGAATTTTCGCGAATGCTACATAATGTTCGATACTTCCCGGAAAAGAAATTCTTAAACTGCAAAGTGACATTTCAGAATGGTTTTTAAAGTATCGTACTGATCTTGATGGAGCTTCGGAGCTGCAATCTGTTTTGAGTATTGTTAGGGGAGAGGATGAAGAAGATAGCATGTTACTGTTTACAGAGCCAGACAGAATAATGTCCTACAATTTGCAAGATCATAATGTGAAAGAGCTTATGGATTTTAGAATGGAGACATTTTAGCAGGAGGGTTGTGTTCATTTTGATTCTGATGCCACTATTCAATTCATCGAGACTCTAGCTCCTGTTTGAATGCTATTCTTGATGATTTATTTGGCATGCTTTGAGCTCGTTTCCTGCAGGATAATCTGGATGGTGTTTAGAGCGTGTTTCTTCTCTCGTTCCATTACTACTCTATCTTGATATTGTTCGTTATAGTAGTGGGGAAAGAAGTTTTCATCTCTTGAAATTTAAATTAAATTTATTACTGAAAAGTTACACAAAGTATTATTGAAAAGTTACACCATTAAAGATACACTTTTTAGTAATAACATGTGTAACTTTTCAATAGTATTTTATGTAACTTTTTAAAAATGAACTTGAGTTGCACGGTGTAACTTGTGCATATAAGACTAAGCCTATATGCATCACGTGCGTTACACCATTCAAGTGTATTATTTTACTATTATTACTGGATTGTCATATTTATTATTAGCGAAAGGTTATCTTGTTAGAGTAAGTCTTTTGTGCAATATTGCACGATGTAATATTGATTTTTTTTTAAAAAAAAATCTGAAAATTTGCGGGTCAGCAGGGTTAAAATAACAAAATTCACGGATCTTAATCGGGCCGGGTCGGATCTGGGCAATTTTCAAATTTTAGGATTTTCGCTCCCAATTGATGTTACTGTATGAACAAATTTATGTTACTATAAGATCAAATGTGTGCTACTGTAAGAACAAATTTTTTTTTTATGAGTAAGTCTCCTGTGCACCAGTTACACGGTGCAACTCTAGTTCATTTTTAAAAAGTTAAACAGTTTATAACTGAAAAGTTAAACAGTTTATTACTGAAAAGTGTATCTTTCATAGTTTAACTTTCAGTAATAAACTGTTTAACTTTTCAGTTATAAACTATTTAACTTTTTAAAAATAAACTTGAGTTGCACCGTGTAACTGGTGCATACAAAACTAATCCTTTTTTTTT
>JAPKLY010000181.1:828874-873114 GCA_026898435.1 Prunella vulgaris
GTTAACCTAAAATTCTGAGTGTATAGATGCACCCAAGAATTAATCTTTAAATATATATAAATATGATGCAAAAGTTAATAAGAAAAAATAAATGAGGAATAGGAGATCTTGTAATATTATACATATAAAAGTGGTATTTAACTATTTACACATAATTGATGGGCACAAATATAATTTTCATTTATTAAATATTCAAAAAATTTACAAACGTAAACAGATCACCTAAAAATATATATACAATCTAGACTAAATCAATTAATGATTTTCCTTCAAAAAATTAATTTATAATTTTGCCGTATCTTTGATATCTTGAAACGTATACTCTTATATATTTTGCAAAAATTTATCTTGTTACTTAAAACAACTCTGTAGCATCCCAATTTTCCTACTTTTTAAAAGCTTTTGACAAAGATATATATAAATTTTAATTTGAAAAAAGAAATCTAAATTTATTTTAAGCAAATAAGTTTAAAGAATTAATTTGAAGTTAAATAACGTAAACAATTAAAAAATCAAAGCAAATAAAACTAAAATAAAAATCAACAAAATTTAAATGAATAATTAATCTATTTTATATTTATATAAGGATGATTCATTTTATTCATATTTTTAAATTTTTTGGGTTTGTTTAGAAAATTTTGGATATGAATATAATTCTATAAATAATCAAGACTAGATCAATCTATGAGATCTCTGTTTTGATTGGATTAGTCTTGTATGCACCAGTTACACGATGCAACTCAAATTCATTTTTAAAAAGTAAAACAATTTATAACTAAAAAGTTAAACAGTTTATTACTGAAAAATTAAACTATGAAAGATACATTTTTCAATAATAAACTATTTAACATTTCAGTTATAAAATGAGTTTGAGTTGCACCGTGTAACTGGTGCATAGGAGACTTACTCATTTTGATTTTAATTTCTCTTTGACTTATGTGGTAGATCAAGTCATATATAATTGAATTAGAATTCTACTAAGCTCAATTACAGATTCGTTGTATATTTTACAAAAAAATTATCAATAGTTACCTTTATACAATTCCAAATTCTTTTCTCATGAATTTGGAAAGAGAAGTAGCTCTGTCATTCGGAAAAGTTGAATGAGAATGTGTGCATGGAAATACTTCTCCGTCTGCCAATAAAATTTATCCATCTACAAGGGTCCTTTTTCAAGAAAGATGGGAGAGCTAAATTCATCCATAATTTATGTTTCATCTTTTGTTTGTATCAAGGAATATAGAGATCATGAATATACAGTTTGACTCTAGAAATTAATGTCCAGTTTGGTGAAAGTACGTTTATGTGCTATTACATATAAGCTTCTATATCATATGTAAAAGCTTCTTTTATACCGCACTAAGGAGACGGAGTTCTATGAGTTGTTCAATTGTTTAAGTTATTCAATTGTTTCATGAGGTCTTCCACTTTTAAATTGTTCATTAATGTAAATTTTATAAGTTTCAGCATGTAGCTTATAAAATGAATGTTTTGCCGCAATAATCAATATAGCATTTTTTAGGTTATTTTAATTTGTACTCTATTTAATTTAATGTGATACTTTAAATAATATTAAATTTTCAAATAACTAATCCGATTTTAAATAACTATGTTATTTTTCACTAAAAATAAATTATATTTACTATTTTAAAGACTTAAAGGATTTGGGGATAATTGGTTGCCATGGTGGCCATGAAAATGCCGATTGTTATGGAGAAGAATTTGCAGGTAACTGGTGATTTGTTATTGGGTAAATTTTGTTATTTATTAATACCCAAAAATAACTAATAATATTCAAAAAAATAATTGAGTAATGATGTTATGTTTAATATCTCAAGCTTAATATATAAATTAATAAATTTGTATACTCAATTTATAATACACAACGAACAAGTCTATAATATCCTAAAAATAATTCACTAATACCCCCGAACAAGTTTAAGTAAATACTCCAATAACAACTCAAAATACCTCAAAAATCAGTTTAAGTAAATTCTCCAAGAACAACTCAAAATATTTCAAGAACAAGTCTAAGTAAATATGTACCAAAAAACAAGTCTAGATAAATGCCTAAAAAACAATCCATTAATACCCCAAAAAAATTTAACAACACCCAAAGAAATAAATCATTAATACCTCATTTGCCAAAAAAAATAAATATAGTGCGGGCGTATAATGTGTGTTTTCGAAATTCAAAATTATAGTCAAAATTGAAATTAAAATCTACTTTTTTTTAAGCATTTCTTAGAAAAAATCTACTTTATAGCAAATACCTAGAAAAAAACTACCCATAGTAAAGCATCCTTTTATAATACTCCATCTGTCCCAACAACTTGCAGACTTTCCTTTTTGAGACGTTTCATAAGAACTTGCAAACCAAAAAAAAAAATTGGCCTGATAAATCAAAGCAATAGAACCAAACTCAATACTAAAGAAAAATACAGCAAATGCATTAAAAGATCTACAATTGACGGAAAAGGCGATGATGATGTTGACGATGACTCTCTATTGAAGATTCCGGCGACTAGGATGAGTGTTTAGTGGAGATCGACGTACGACAGAATGATTTCAAGATCATTTAACTTTGAAAAAATATATTATAAAATCTGAAAAATCAAATCAAATTTAAAAATTATATAGAATGATATATGATGGTACACGGTAATTTATGGTATAAAATCTGAAAAATATTTATTGGATTTAAAACTATATATAATTATATATGATGGTAAAAGGAAAAAAAATATTTATGTGAATGCTACCTATATCTTTCTTTTGTATATAATTATAGATTCTTATACAAATATATAGAGATTTGTTAAAATTTCAATTTATTTTATAGGATTTGTTGAGTCTTTGATTGATTTGTAGATTTTTAAGATTTTATTTGTTATTATATTAGGCGTCTAATTATAATTGTATAAGAATTTGAATTTGAGATTGAATTGAAATGAGTTTTATCTCTTTTTATCTGTGGTTTTTCTTTACCTTACCCAACTCTCGATTCGATTGATTTATTTTTCTCATGAATTTGGAGAGAGATGTAGCTCTGTCATCCGACGGAGGCAGAGTTGTTGCCACCACAAAAGCTCCGCGATTGCACACCGCCGCCTTTGATGAAAATGTGTGCATGGAAATCCTTCTCCGTCTGCCACTAAAATCAGTAATCAAATTCCAAACAGTGTGCAAACAGTGGCTCTCCCTCATCTCCTCCAATCACTTCCGCCGTCTCCACACCCTCCGCCACCACCAACCGCCGCTGTGCAACATCCTCTTCACAACAAGAGAACAGAGGTTGTGCCACTTCAATCTAATAACGAAGCCGACGATGATGATTCCTTTTAGCATCAACATTCCACCCAGATGTAGCGAAATCTTTAGCTCTAGCAATGGTTTGGTGATTCTGTATAGGTGTAATTATACTTATTTCCACGTTTGCAATCCCATCACAAGGCAATCAATAAAAATATGTTTCTCTCTCACCGACTCCCTCTAGGATGCTTAATTTAGTGTTTGATCCTTCCAAATCTCTTCATTACAAGGTTGTTTGTATTCGGGCGCCCATCAGGCCTTCCCTTTCGGGTAGGAAATATTACAAGATGGAGGTTTTCTACTCAGAGAAGGGAACATGGAAGGCTGATAAATATTGTGGTGAATCAATCCAAGAGTGAAATGGTTGTCTCTGCCCTGCTCTACTCACTCCACTCCTCGGGGCATTCGGCATTCTTGTGGGAATTAGAGGATGATAAGTGGTCGTTGAAGCACCATGATAGACTCCCTTTTTTTGTACAATGGCCTCATGTTAGGCTGTTGAAATTCGTCCTGCAGACGAGCACTCTGATTCTAATCCGTCCTAGAAAGATTATGGCGTACAGTTTTCTTGAAAAAAATTGCAATGAGCTTCTAAGGGGGGTGTATTCGTTTAAGATTTTGTGGGATTTTAAAGGACTTTTTTCTTATAAAAAAGTCTGTTGGTATTCAATCAGGATTTTAAAGGATTTAAAAATAATCCATTGGTATTCAATCAGGATTTTAAAAGACTTAAAAACAATCCACTGGTATTAAAAAATATAAGGATTTTAAAGGATTGTTGGGTTTGATGGATTTTGATGGATTCTTTAGTGTATTTTATAAATACCAACAATCCCATCAAAACCTCTAGGATTTCGGTGGACTTTTTTAATTAATGACTTTATTTATCCCCAAATTGATTTATATATAATTATATATTTTTAAGACCTAAAATAGTTTTAACCTTATAATTTCATCTCTACATTTATAACATCAACGATAAAATAATTACAGTGACGAAGAGTAATATAATATTATATATACATATATACTAGAATAAATAAAAATAATTAATAATTAATCATTAAATAGTATTAAAAAACGATATTGTTCATCCTAACTTATATACAAGATAAATCTTTATTTTTATATAGTATTATTATAATACTAATATTATATATTACATATGTCATTAGGTAATATTTTTATATTGATAATATTTTTTTACGGTATTTGAGTTTTGTTATATTTTACTTTGGTTGCTTTGATTATTCAATTTCGATACTTTTTTATATTGATAATATTAGCATGTGCAGCTCTACATAACTTTATTTGCAAAGAATGTCATTCTGATGAATTTCCAATTGAATCGGTGGACGAACCTTCATCTTCAACATTACCAGTTAATGAAGACCGTGATTTTGAGCCTATCATTCAAACTCAAGAGCAAGAACGACATGACGCTAATGTTTGGAGGACTAGTATAGCTATGAATATGTGGAGTAATGCTATTTAAAAGGACATGATATTATGATTTTTTTTGTCTTTAACTTTTTTTTTTTTTTTTTAATTTGAAGGTATGAAAAATTTTGAATTTTTATTGTATGTCACAAATCCATGAAATTCTGCAAAGTCTACAAAGTCCTATAGAATCCATTAAAATCCTTATTTTAAAAGTCTTACAAAATCCTGCAAAATCTTAAAAGTCACCAAAATCCTACAAAATCTTTAAAATCTGCAGGATTTTTTTCAGCTAAAAAAGTCTTTTAAAATCCTAATCCAATACACCGCCCTAAGTTTACAAATAGGGTGTAAGGAAGAAAGTGTTCATGTGTTTCATCAAACTCTAGCTCCGGTTTGATTTCATTTTCAATTGAATAAACTTGTACTGGTTTCTCTTTTATTTTTGTTACATGCACGTTGGTAGCTAGCAACAAAGCTGCCTGCATCTCCTTAATTTGTCAGGTATAGGTTTGCGGACTTATGGCACTTCCTAATACAGATTAGTGAATAGGAATCTGAGTGAACATAGTTCTAAGGGGGAACTACTTGTATTGATCTAAGTGATCACATCTTAGTGAATTTGGCACCTGAGTGTTGTAACAGTGGATGTAGGTGGTCTTTTTATAGACACTGAACCACTATAAACCTGGTCTATTTACTTTCTGTCATTTAAATTCTTGTCCTGCATATGTAATTACCTTGTTACATTCATCATTCTTGTGAAAATTCAAGTGCATAAAACTTTGTGTTATTCACAAAGAAAACTGACTCTACAGCTGTAGACTTTCATAAGTCACTTAGATGTTAAGTTTGTTTACATTGTTTTTCATTAACACTCACTTTATTCCTCTGCACATTAGAATATTCTCAATACAATTTTAATTGTGAGAACTCCTCTGATATTTTGTCTACAAGTGATCCTTTTGCAAAGTTGTTTTTAAACTCTGCAGCTGCAGACTTCTTAAGTCCACAGTTGTAACCTTTGTGGTCCAGTTTTAAAACTCTTGTAGACTTATCTTTTTTAACTTTAGAAAGGGCTACTGTAAGGTTCTAGAATCCATCCTTTTTGAAAAGTTTGAAAATCTGATTTTGGACTCAAGGTATATTCACCCCCCCTCCCCCCTCTAGACCTTGACCACTTTAAGGGACCAATAATTCCTTTGTTTGTTGGGCTGCCTTGAGTGTCTTACATTAAGCCTACTGCGGATAGAGTTCTTAGCAGGTTCCCGGGTTGGCAAGGCCGGTCTCTTTCCTTGGCTGGGCGCCTTTGTTTTATCAACTCAGTTATTACCTCGTCAACAGTGTACTCTATGATGGTTTATAAATGGCCAGCTCCACTTGTTGCAAAAATTGAGGCTGCGATGCACAATTTTCTTTGGACAGGTGATATGAATAAGCGTAATAACTATTGCCCGGTACAGTGGAAGCGTGTTTGCTCTCCATTCTCAGAGGGTGGCTTGGGGGTGCGTTCTCTACGCCTCGCAAATGAATCCTACACATTCAAACTGGCCTGGGATATTTATACTTGCCCGACACCAGACCTTAAATTTCTGCATTTCCATTTCTTCACTAAAACTCGCCGTCTAAAAGGTAGAAGGGGGACTTCATCTTTTTGGGCGGGAGTTCGTTCACACTTTGCTGCAATTCGTGAAGAGGTACGTTGGTTAATTGGGGCTCAATCAAGGGTACACTTTTGGACGAATAATTGGTTGGGATATGTTCTTGTTGAAAGGCTGCAGATTCCAGAATTTTGAGCTCGGAGTTTGGTTAGTTTGGTGAGCAATTTTTATTTTGATGGCCATTGGCATTTTGGTACAGAATTTTTGCTCTCGCATGCGGACATTGTCAAGGATATTCTGGATATGCCGGTAAGTGATGGGGAGGATAAGGCTGTGTGGTGTAAATCAGTTTCTGGTCTTGTCGCGGCAAAACTTATTTATGAAGATCGTCGGCAACACTTCTCTAGTCCTATTAAGTTCGCTTGGATCTGGTGGTCTTTCATTCCTTGAGCATGTTCAACTCTAGTTTGGAGAGCGCTTTGGGATCGAATCCACTTCCAGCTGGGGTGTGAGGTTTGGGGTAGCTGGTCCTACCGTGTGTTTTTTGTGTGGCGAGGAAGAAGAAACCTTAGATCACATCTTCGCGGATGGCGTCTTTGTGAGGGAGGTTCTTGGTCATTTCATTTCCATCTTTGGTATCTCTATAAAGTTTGATGGCTGTTTTCTAGATTTGTTTGGGCAGGTGATGACTGTTTGTCTAAGTGCGCAGATGATGGATTTGTGGTCATAGATTTTCGTCACTTTTATTTGGAGCATCTGGAAGGTAAGGAACTTGTGGGTGTTCGATAATGTTCAACCCTCGGCAAGGGGCTGTATTGTTTGGATTAGTTCAGATATTGTCTCATGTGCGCCTCTTATTACCTCGGCGTCGAGTGGTTCGGTGTCCGACCTCTTGCTTGCACGAGGTCTGCGGATTAAGATGAATCCCACGCGGACACGGGTGGTCCGTTCCGTACGTAGGCAGGTTCCACCTCCTTCTTGGACGAAAGTGAATACAGATGCGGCTTTTGGTGGTCATCCGTCGGGTTGCTTCTTGGGGGCAGTTTTTCGTAACAGTCGGGGGTTCTTCATGGGAGCTTTCGTCTTGAAGGGTAGCTGGGAACACATGTTGGAGGGGGAATTGACTGCTGCTCTACATGCTATCCTTTATGCACGTGAGAAGGGGTGGTTGCACCTATGGGTTGAGTGGGAATCGTTGATGGCGATTAGTACTCTCAAACGGTCCACATGTTTAGTCCCTTGGAGAGTTTTGGGTCTTTGGGAAAAGGCTATGCGCGCGGCTGCGGATATGGTGATCATCTATTCCCATATTTTTAGGGAAGGCAACAAGGCGTCACATCTTGTGGCTGCGACACGTGAGGAATGTATCTGGGTTTGCGAGCCCCCGGCTTTCTTGATTCGTCCTCTTTTTTATGATCTCCACTCTGAATATTTCAGGACTTAATTTTTTTGTTATGGCCTTGTATTCCGATTTTTTTTCTAGGAAGTTAGGTGTAGATGGTGGCACTCTTTTTCTCCTCTGTCCGGTTTGTCCACAAGGGTGGTTTACGGCGAGGTTTTTAATGAGGCTCATCTCACCTACATATTTCTTCCTGTAAACCCGGCATGTGGGTTTGAACATTTTCTTTTTATTTATATAATCACCTTATTCCTTATGTTGGAGCGGGTGGATTTATTTATTTATTTATTTTAAGCTTATTTTTGAAAATTTCTACGGTAAATTTTTTTATATAAATTTGTTTTTTTATTTTTATTTTCCTTTTATCATATATCATTCAATATAATTTTAGATATCATTATATCTTTAAAATTTTAATTTATATCATAAATATAATTTTTTTTCAAATAAAATCATGAGAATCTTTGAACAAGTGTCTTGAATAATAATTGGCGGACAAATCAAATCGAAAGAAATAGAACCAAACTCAATACTAAAAAAAAATACAGCAAATGAATTGAAAGAAGATCCACAATCTCCCAACATATTTTTAAATCGAGTGGGTATTATGTGAATGTTATACATCATAAAAGATTCATGAAAATTAATTTGACCCGACCCACTTACTCATCACTAGGGGTGAGCATGGCTCGGTTCGGTTACCGAACCGAACCAAATCACCAAAACCGACCTTACCGAATTTATTATTATTAGAAACCAAAAACCGAACCATATACATTAAAAACCGAAAAAACCGAAACCGAAATTTTCGGTTCGGCTTCGGTTCAAAACCATATTAACCGAAATATCACTAGTCAAAATTGTGTGTGCAAAAATAGGGAGAGGGGAAGTGGTGACTTGGTGGCCGCCCGCCGTGAGCTTAGGCGGACAGCGACGGATGGGAATGGGGTGAGCGGCGTGAGGGTAAGGGAGGGAATTTCTGTAAGTGAGGCGCCGTGACCGTGAGGGTGAGAGAGGGAATTTGGAAATGATAACTTACTGATTTGAGGGTTAGGGTTTTTTTATTTATATGTAATGTAATTATATATATGTAATATAATATTTATTTAATTTATTTATATATTTAGTAATAGTATTATACATATATAATTATATATATATATATATATATATTTAAATTCGGTTCGGTTTTCGATTTTTTTATCTTAAAAACCGAAACCGAAACCGAAACCGAAAACCAAAATATTAAATATTTAAAACCAAAATCGAACCGAATACCAAATTAACCGAACCAAATTCTTATTTCGGTTTGGTTCGGTTGGGTTTTTCGGTTAAAACCGAATAGTGCTCACCCCTACTCATCATATAAAACCCTAATATTCACATTAGTCACGGTGAAATTTCACACAGTTGGAAATAAAGAAATTAAGGCGCACGAGCCACATCTCTCTGAACCAACGCCCATCTCACCGGGCACGCGCACAACCGTCACATTCCAACCCATCCACCGCGACCACCAAATCGCCGCCGCGTCTCCAACTCCCAGCGCGACGCCGAAAAATCTCAGTCCTCGGCAAATCGCAGCCTCCGCAGGGGGACGGAGGCGATAAATCAGGCGGACAGCGGCACCTGAAGGCGGACGGCGGCGCTGGACGACTCGCGACAGAAGAAACGCAACAGTGACAGATTGTGAAGCAATTGAGAAGATGGAGAATCAACAAGAGTTAAATTTAGGTAATCCTTTTTTGTCTACAACAGAATACGCTATTGAATTGCGAGAATAATTTATCTATTGAATACGCTATTACATTCAGGTATTTGCACGTAGATTGTATTTTTTCCTTGAAGTATGTGAATATTGTATCACTAATTTTAGTCATATGTACACGAGGTGGTTAAAATCTACATGTCCAAGATCATTGAGAGGTTGGGAATTTAAGGGAAAAATCAGAGAAAGAGGCGTTGGTTGTTGGGTGAACAAAGTAATTGAGATAGATGAGATCCATTTGTTATAAATGATTTATTTATTTGCCTAGAAGATGTTTGGTCGTCAATTATGTATCATGGGTCAAGAGATTGTAATTGACTGCATCAAATATTTTGGAGTTTGATTAGTGAGATGTGAGAAATATATTTTTTGAGATGTGCGTGGGAATGATATTTACTTTATTGCTGAAACCATTAACTGTATAACTTAAGGGAGTTGGATAGCATCAAAGTTAATAGAGCAAAGTTTTGAAGGATCTTCCTCAAGTTCCTGGCATTGTACTGTCAAGTTCCATCAAGACTTCTCGTGCTGCTATTAGATCTCCTGTGTATGTGTCTTCTTATGTTGTTACTCCCACAATATTAGTTTGAGTGCTGAATAAATTCTGTCATAGATATATATATGCTTTATTTTTCTTTTGTTTGTTTTGTAATACATGCATTCTGCTGCAATAGTTTCATGTAGAATTGTCACTGAAATCACAAAACATACTCATTAAAAAAAGGAATTTAATTGCTAATGTTAGAATGTGCAATAAAAATTTGATGTGCGTAGACTAATGAAGCTATAATATTTTCTTTATCAGTGTTTTATATGATAATATGATTCGCTTGAGATGGAAAGATATCTAGTAATTTTCCTTCAGTTTCTCTTTTGCTTAACTTTAGTCCACAGTTGGAGTTCTGGATAAATAAAACTAAGAGTTAATAATGCATCAGTTATCTAGCAATATATATATCTTCGACTAGCTGTGCCTTAACTTATATTGTGTTAACAACTTTAGATGTATTACACCTTCAGGTGCATTGTAGATTTATAAGAGGTGGAGGTGAAGATATGGATCCGAAAGACAATGAGTATGTGAAGAGACAAAGATGAATTTGATATTAAACCTTCAATAAAAACTATAGATATTTGGTTTTGATGTACTGTGTAGTCATTTTAATTGTAGCAATGTAATTTATGGAAGAGACAAAGGTGAATTTGATTGTAGTGTTCTCTCTCTCTCTTTCTTAATTATTCAGAGTCAGATTATGAAGGTTTTTTGTCTCATATTTATTGCTGAAATTATTTAAATCACTTCAAATCACACTATTAATATTCACTGAAATTGTTGTTCTCTAAAATTGGTATGATTATTGCCAAAGTAATTGCAGAAGTAGGTGATGAAATTTGTTTAACTTGCTAATATAACACCGCAGTGTATATGAATTAATCCTACACTGTACATTAACTAACATCATACTTTATGTGAATTAATCATGCATATATAATAGTAACAAACACCAAGACACACTTCTTATCATTTTGTACTTACCATGATTTTTATTTTATAATTACAGAAATTATTAATCAGAAATTATAAATCATTATAATTTAGTTAGTGGATAATTATTGTTGTTTAGTGGTAATATATTTTTGATTTATTAAGTATTTTTCTCATGATCTATCAAATTAATAGTGTTGGATTTATTGATTAAGGTATGTTTTACTTATGATTTAGGTTAGTGGGCATTGTTGAATTTACTGTTTAATTGATGTTGAATTTATGCATTAATTGGTATACAATTTTGTTACAATTAATACTATGTTGCTTGTCATATAATATTGTGCTTTGTCTTAGGTAATACTACAATATGTTTAAACTACTACTTCAAATAGTATAGAACTACTATATTGTGTATCAAGTAATATTATATTCTTTTTATACTAATACTACAACTTGTTAGCTACAAATTTTACTAACACTACAACATATATCAACTACTATTTCAGTATGTCCAAAGTAATACCATACAATTTGTAGTTAAATACTACAGTTGATTTCAACTAATACTACACTGCTTGAGTCTGAAGTAATACTAGTGTGCTCAACTAGTACTACACTTTGTTACATTCAATACTACATTGCTTTTTAACTAATACTATACAACTCTTCAACAAATGCTATAGTGTGAACAAAGTAATACTATAGTGTGTTCCAACTATTACTTCAGTATGGTTAAAGTATTACTATACAACTTGTCAACTAATATTATATTATGTACAAAGTAATACTATATTGTGTTTCTACTAATACTACACTGCTTGTTAGTTACAGTTTAAACTAATTCCAAAGTAATAACATAATACTACAGTCATAATAAAAGTTTGTTCAAATTGATGTTGAATTTATGCATTAATTGATATACAACTTGTTACAACTAATACTACATTGCTTGTCATATAATACTGTACTTTGTCTTAGGTAATACTACATTATGTTTCAACTACTACTTCAAATAGTAAACAACTTATCAATTAATACTATATTGTGTATCAAGTAATACTATATTCTGTTTATACTAATACTACAGCTTGTTAGCTACAGATTTAACTAACACTACATCATATATCAATTACTATTTCAATATGTCCAAAGTAATACTATACAATTTGTAGACAAATACTACAGTTGATTTCAACTAATACTACACTGCTTGTGTCTGAAGTAATACTAGTGTGCTCAACTAGTACTACACTTTGTTATATCCAATACTACATTGTTTTTAACTAATACTATACAACTCTTTAACAAATACTATAGTGTGGATAACGTAATACTATAGTGTGTTTTAAGTACTACTTCAGTATGATTAAAGTAATACTATACAACTTGTCAACTAATACTATATTGTGTACAAAGTAACACTATATTGTATTTCTATTAATACTAAACTGCTTGTTAGTTACTGTTTAAACTAATACCACAGTATGTCCAAAGTAATAATATACAATTTGTAGACTAATACTACAGTTTATTTCAACTAATACTATACATATTTTCAACTAATACTACAGTCATAATACAAGTTTGTTCAAATTCTCAAACAGACTAATATTAAAATTTATTTCAGTATGTCCAAAGTAATACCATACAATTTGTAGATAAATACTACAATTGATTTCAACTAATACTACACTGCTTGTGTCTTAAGTACTACTAGTATGCTCAACTAGTACTACAATTTGTTACATCCATCACTACTTTTCTCTTTAACAAATACTAAAGTGTAGATAAAGTAATACTATAGTATGTATAAAGTAATATTATAGTGTGTTTCAACTACTACTTCAGTATGATTAAAGTAATACTAAACAACTTGTCAACTAATACTATATTGTGTACAAAGTAATACTATATTGTGTTTCACTGCTTGTTAGTTACATTTTAAACTAATACCACAATATGTCCAAAGTAATAATATACAACTTGTAGAGTAATACTACAATTTATTTAAACTAATACTATACATATTATCAACTAATACTACAATGATAATACAAGGTTTGTTCAAATTCTCAATCCAAAGTAATAACATACAACTTGTAAACTAATACTACAATGTATTTAAACTGATACTATACATATTATCAACTAATACTACAGTCATAATACAAGGTTTGTTCAAATTCTCAAATGAAACTCGAGTCGCAGGTTGAAAGAGCTCATCATCAATATTTTGGGTACCGCAAAATCACAAGATAAAAAGAATTAGCTTGCAAATGTGTCTCTGGTTGCTGATGTATAAGTTACCGCAAATGCAATGTCGTTGAGTTCAATAATTGCTACTGTCAGAAGCAAAGGTGTAGCCTGCCCATAATGTTTGAGTCCTGTTAGAATCAAGTTAAAATTAATTCAAAGAAATCTTATAAAATGAAATGTTACAAATGATCAAGAAAAGTATTCAACAATTCAAGTGCAATAGTAGTAACAGTACCAAACTAGAAGTTCGATAATTCAAACAAAGAGAAAACATGATTGAATATTTGTCATCTCATAGAAGTGATAAGACCAAAAAAGATAAAAGTTATAAACAATGTTGCCTCATATTGCATATGATAAACTGGGGAGAAATGGTTCAAGTAAAGTTGATCAAGATATTGAAAAAGAATCTGAAAGCAACATAACATAGAAATTATAAAGCATTATCTGTATCACTAATCACATAAATGCAGTTACACGTATGCAATAACATGCTTCCTTATTTTTGGCATAGTTTTTTTAAAGGTATAATTACTTGGATGGTTTTAAAGGAAAATGTGATGCTATATGAAGATACTTCATAAATGGGTTGATTTTCCAGTTATGTTCTGTTGAGTTTTCCCAAGTTTGGCTGCTGGTAGTTGAGCTTATCTTGTTTTGGAATTCTGCTTGTCGAACCAAAACTATTGTTGAGGAATCAAGGTTTGTGTGGACAATTTTGTCGATGCAGCTTCAGCGCATTTATGTGCAACAAAAAATTTAATTGGTAACTTTTGATAAACAGTAAAAACAGTGGGGGGATATTTTGTGGTAAGAAACATAATTCAGTATAAAGAGTATTTGCCGTTTCATTTGAAATGTTAGGATAGTATATTGAATGTAGCTTAGATTACGAGCAGTTCCTATCAGTAATTCCCGAATCATATATCAGATTTACCCTCTCATTTTTATCATTGCTATAGATTGAACGAATCATTTTCACTCATAGTTACTGACTTAATGAAAGTGTATTTTATGCTTTTTGTATTGCTACGGTTTTTTCTTTGAGCTCTATATATTAGATATAATTCGGTATGTGCTAGGCCCAAATGCAGCATGTATTTAGGCCGATTCGGTAATTCGGGCTAATTTGGCTTTTTATTCACCACTTTTAAAAGTTATTGTCCTTAACCGTTTACACCCATGACCCATAAACAATGTATAAAAAAGAAAGGAAACTAGGCAACTAGCTTATTTTTATATAAAGAAAAGCCACTCCATAAAACAAGGTATAGATGCATTAGACCTACCATTGGATCTATGCCTTCGTCTTCTCCAGAAGCAGCAGATTTCTTACCCTGTTTTGGCTTAGCAGAGGCCTGCAGTGTATTTTAAACCATTATGAAAATAACTAGATATCTATAATGACTGATAATAATAGTTGAGTATACAACATGTGAAAATCATATCAGCACAAACACTTCAAGCTTTACCAAATATGAATTAGTCGTAAAAAAATCGACATCAAGAATAAGGACTATCTAAAGTGAACAAACAGTGTAATTTCTATTTGATTAAGTGCTCTGGTGTCAACATCCCAAAACACATATACCATTACCCAGTCCAACAAAGTTTATTGCCATTTGCCACTTCCCGAATGCCCTCCAATAAAAAGTCTAGTTATCCTAACAGCGTAACTTATAAATATGGGTGAAGCCGTGAAGGAAGCAGCTTTGGCGGGTAAGAAGAATTTCATGGACAAAGCTCAAGAACTTTAGGACTCAGTACAGAGAAAGAATACAATTAACAGAACTATAGTCACATGCGCTCACAACGTAGTTGTTATGTATCTTATAGACGGCATGGATTCTTTCCGCGACGGCTATGAGATTATCCTCCAGGACAATTCCTCAACTGCCAAATCAGAAAGATATTTTCCAGGGTCAGGCATTAATGCTAATTATATTATCTAGTGGTTTAACAAAAGATGAAAAGCAACTTCATCTATGATATTTATAGGCTTGTGAGGTAGTGTTTGTCATCTCTCCTAGTAATGGAATAAGTTATTCGTCCAAGAGGGTGTATATGGTTTGCAAGATGCTAAAAGCTAAGCATTAGTGAAGCAGTGACACAATAACATAATGAAATTTGAAATAAAATCCTTTAAATTAATATCAAATCCCAAATGAAAACCCTGCGAAACACATTCGTATCACGAAATGTATAAAATTCAGAAGTTTATTCACAATGTCGACCAATATTGCGAGCATTCATAGAAGCATTAAAGCAACATACCAAAATGCAAAAAAACTTAAAACAGTAAATTATAATGATTACTGGTGCTGTATTTATTCCTTTATTTCTACTATCTAATCAAGGATTAATTGAGAAACAACTAAGAAATGCAGAAATGTACCAATAATCAAGGAGAGACGAGCGCCTGAGGTTCTGCCCGTCGACGGATACTGTCCAAACGTAGCAACGAGAGAGACGAGCGCCCAAGGTTCTGCCCGTCGACGGATATTGTCCAAAAGGCGCAACGGCGGGAGAGACGAAACGGAGTGTGGGCGTGCTAGAGAGAAGAAGCGGCGTGTGGTGTGCGTGGAGAGACTAGGGTTTTCCAATTTGAGAGAGAGAGGTAACAAATGAAAAAAACGGGTAAAAATATGTTATATACCTATCCGAAAAATTGACCCGTAACCCGATCCAAAATTGTTAAATATGGATCCAATATGTGTGTATATCATCCCCACAAAACTTTGCCTTTTAAATCATATTAACCATCCTAAATCTAGTGAGTTACGACGGCAAAGGCAAGGATGATGTTGATGATGACTCTCTATTGAAGATTCTGGCGACCAGGATGAGTGTTTAGTGTAGATCGACGTACGCAGAATGATTTCATGATCATTTAATTTTGAAAAAATATATTATAAAATCTGAAAAATAAAATCAGATTTAAAAATTATATAGAATGATATATGATGCTACACGGCAATTTAATTATGGTATAAAATCTGAAAAATATTTATTGGATATAAAACTATATATAATTATATATGATGATAAAAGAAAAAAATTATATATTTTTGTGAACGACTACCTATATCTTTCTTTTGTATATAATTATAGGTTCTTATACAAATATATAGAGGATTTGTTAAGATTTCAATTTATTTGATATGATTTATTGAGATGTTCACGTATTTTTAATTGATTTGTTTAGATTTTTTAGATTTTATTTATTATTATATTAGGCGTTTAATTATAATGGTAAAGTAATTTGAATTTTGAGATTGAATTGAAATGAGTTTTATCTCTTTTTATATGTGATTTTTTATTTTTTATCCTACCCAACTCTCAATTCGATTGATTGATTTTTCTCATGAATTTAGAGAGAGAAGTAGCGCTGTCATCTGGCGGAGGCAGAGTTGTTGCCACCACAAATGCTCCGCGGTTGCACGAAGCTGCCTTTGATGAGAATGTGTGCATGGAAATTCTTCTCCGTCTGCCAATAAAATCAGTAATCAAATTCCAAACAGTGTGCAAACAATGGCTCTCCCTCATCTCCTCTGATCACTTCCGCCATCTCCACACCCTCCGCCACCACCAACCGCCGCCGGGCATCATCCTCACAACAAGAGAACCGAGGTTGTGCCACATCAATCTAATAACGAAGCCGACGATGATGATTCCTTTTAGCATCAACATTCCGTCCAGATGTAGCGAAATCTTTAGCTCTAGCAACGGTTTGGTTATTCTGTATGAGTGCAATGATAATTATTTCCATGTTTGCAATCCCATCACAAAGCAATCAAGAAAAATATGTTTCGTCACTCTCACCGACTCCTTCTCCTATTGCGTTAGGATGCTTAATTTAGTGTTTGATCCTTCCAAATCTCTTCACTACAAGGTTGTTTGCATTCGGGGGCCCAACGGGGCTCCCCTTTCGGATACGAAACATTACAAGATGGAGGTTTTCGACTCAGAGAAGGGAACATGGAAGGCTGCAGGCATGGATCCAATCACTGTTTCTTCAATATTGGTATTCGTCAACAACATCATCTACGGAATAAATTACATTAGAGATGGATCCCTTTTTTGCATTGATATTGACAAGAAAGTGGTAAGGTTCTTGACAAATCCCAGAGATAGAGTGCCTGGAGAAATATATTGTGGTGAATCAATCCAAGAGTGGAATGGTTGTCTCTACTACTCTGCCCTGCTCTACTCTCTCCACTCAGGGAATTCAGCATTCTTGTGGGAATTAGAGGATGATAAGTGGTCGTTGAAGCACCAGGATCGACTCCCCTTTCTTTTACAATGGTCTTATGTTAGGCTGTTGAGATTCGTCCCGCAGACTACTCTGATTCTAGTCTGTGCTAGAAAGATTATAGCCTACAGTTTTCTTGAAAAAAGTTGCAATGAGCTTCTAAGTTTACAAGAATTGGATGAGGAAGAAAGAATTCATGTGTTTCATCAAACTCTAGCTCCGGTTTGATTTCATTTTCAATTGAATAAACTTGTATTTGGTTTCTCTTTTGTTTTAGTTACATGCACATTGGTAGCTAGCAACAAAGCTGCCTGCGTCTCCTTAATTTGTCAGGTATAGGTTTGCGGACTTATGGCACTTCCTAATACAGATTAGGTTCTGCCTCTAAGCCAACATTAATATGATTCTATTATGTCATCTTCCAAGTGTTTTGTCTACTATTCATCCATTTTTCTTTATTTAAAACAAAAAGGAAAATAAAGCTTTTTATACCTCAACTTTTTTTAATTTCTTTTTAGTTCTATAATATTTGGATTTTTGTTTAACCGGGAGTTAAAGGTTACCCAACCGGTAATGATGAAGTGACACGATTTTTTTTTTTCTAATTTTTATGCATTTTATTGTATATAACTCCAAATTGAGTCACATTTTTATAATTCATCTAATTAATTCCCTTTTGTTTCTAATTTATTTATTTATATATATTTAAATTATTTTTAAATTCTATAAATTTATTGTTTTACACTACTAAAAAAAATTTAATTTGTTAATTTTTTATATTTTTAATTGTATATAAATCCGAATTGAATGACATTTTTTAATTTATCAAATTAATTAATTTTTTTCTAATTCATTTATATAGATATTTCACTGGTTTTTTTAAATTATATAAATATAATATTTTATGCTACAATAATTTTTAATTTCGTTCATTAGTATACATTTAATTGTATATAAGTCCAATTTTTATAGATATTTCACTAATATTTTTAATTTTATAAATTTAATATTTTACACCACTAAAAAATTTTAATTTAATTTTTATGCAATTAATTGTATATAACTTCGAACTGAGTCACATTTTTTTAAAAAATTTATCAAATTTAATTTCTTTTTGTTTCTAATTTATTTATATATATGTAAACAACGTTTTTTTATTTTATAGATTTAAACAATGTTGTTTATAGAATATTAAATTTATAAAATCAAGAAGAAGAGGATAATAAAGGATTAACAAAATTTCAAATACAAATTTAAAATATTTAGTAGTGTAAAATATTAAATTTATAAAATTAAAAATATTAGTGATATATCTATACAAATTTGATTTATATACAATTAAATTCATACAAATGAACACAATTAAAATTTAGTGAACTTAAAAATATTATATTTACAAAATTTAAAAATTAGTGAAATATTATATAAATGAAGTAGAAACAAAATCGAATTGATTTGATGAATTTAAAAAAACATCACTCAATTTGAGTTTATATACAATTAAATACATAAAGAACTGCTAAATTAAATTTCTTTAGTTGGGTAAAACATTAAATTTATAGAATTAAAAAATTATGGGGTACTCACCAGTGGGGCCAATTTTAGGATCTAAAATCCATTTAGAGCTACCTATGTTGGAAACATTTTATATAGCAGCAAAACTAGCCTTTTTCATCAACGTAGTGGCATTGTTGAGGTTGATGTGACACAACATGCATGAACAATATTTAAATGTATAGTGTGTCAGAGTATATGTAAAGAAAATCGCTTCTGTACATCCCATAGGGTGGAAGACGAAAAGAAATCAGAGAAGTAATGTCTAGTTTTTAGGAAGGTACGAGACATTTTAACATTCCCGATTCATTTTTTGATTACTTTTCCGGCCCATGAATCTTTCGGTGTATGAAGTAATGGAATTTCTTTCGGTGTATGAAGTTGTATATTGTTTCAAAAACCATTTCCTAACCACAGGTATATTACTATTCACACTACTGGGGTTATTATGTAGGTGTACACTAGGAATGGCTACGGAACATGTCATTCCAGAATCATCCAACAAAGAATTATAGTTGTTTTTCTGAGCAGTGTGTCCCCCTTTACGGGACCGTTTGAAATTTGGCAAACAGACACACATATGATTTTTTGAGACATGGCATGACATATATCAACATCAGATTTCAACACAGAATTAGTAACTGAACCAACTGAATATCTAAGTCCAAACATACCTTTATTTAAATCAAACCACATTGCCCCACTTAATTTTGAAAGCTCAACGAATGATGAACCAATGCTCGGCATTCGGTATTACAAGTTACTGTTAAAATGACCTCCATGCAAAACTCGATATAATAACAACTACAAATGTAACGATATGAATGAGATAGACGAACATATAGACATCTCTTTTGAAAATTTTGAAATTCAAATTTTGATCAAAAAACGTATGATACACCGTACCTATGAAAATGAGGTGGATGATCACTACGACTGTTTATTCTGAGCCTACAAGTAGAAAATGGGAATGACACATCAGATACAGATATACAAATTGAGAAATGAGGATGGGACGTTTGCAGTGAGATTATGCAAAATCGTAATTAAATTGATTGGGGAGGGGCATATATTTGATAATATGGCCGCGGGAGTAATTTGCTAAAAGTAGAGACTTTACAATATGTGTTTATATATGAAAAAAAAGGGCTCTAATAGTAATAAAAACAAAAATTATTTAAATATATATAATAAAAATGAATTAATTTGATGAATTTAGAAAAATGTGATTCAATTTGGAGTTATATACAATTAAATACATAAAAACTAAGAAAAAATTGTGTCACGTAGTCATTATTGGTTGGGTAACCTTCAACTCCAGATCGCAGGACTAAAACCTTATTTTCTTAAACTTATAGGACCAAAAATAAAAGTCCAAACATATAATAGGACTAAAACAAAATAAAAAAACTCTATTTTTCAAAAAAAATAATAATAATAGCATCATTATAATGTTATTTGGGATCATGAAAATATTTTTTAATCATTAATATATATTTTTCTATTTATGTGAAGTTTAAATCATGAAAGAAAATACAGAATTTGTAATTTAAAAGGGACAAATGCTAGAGTGTACTTGAGTGCACACTTGAATTTGAAGTACTCTTTTGATTTTTTTCAAAATAGTTACACATCAAACTATTTATTATATTTCACATTTTTTTAACAATTATCATACGACGAAAAATATTTCTCACACGATCGAGCGTCAACCATTTTATCATAAGATCGAGCACAAATTTTAACGACGGCAATCTTTTTTCTGGCTATGCTGAAATTTCAGTCTGTGTCTATGCTGAAATTTTAAACTAGAAGCAAGCGATGAAGAATTTGAAATTTTTGAGAAAAGAAAAAATGAAGAGTATGTCTAGGATGTTCTTGAGTGAAGAATTTGGAATTTTCGGAAAAAGAAAAAAATAAGATTGTCTTGAATGTTCTTGAATTTAGCTTTTAAGTCAAAATTAAATTGAAATTAGCCTAAAATTCTATGTGTATAGATGCACCAACAATGAATCATTAAACATATATATAAATATGATGCAAAATTTATAAGAGAAAATAAATGAGGAATATGAGATCTTGTAATATTATACATATAAATGTGGTATTTACACAAAAATAATGGCCACAGATATCATTTTCATTTACTAAATATTCAAAAAAATTACAAAAGGAAACAGATCACCTAAAACCAAATATACAATCTAGACTAAATCAATTAATGATTTTCCTTCAAAAAATTAATTTATAATTTTGCCGAATCTTTTTGATATCTTGAAACATATATTCTTATATATTTTGCAAAAAATTATCAATCATTGTTAATTTGTTATTTAAAACAACTCTGTAGCATTCCTATTTTCCTACTTTTTAAAAGCTTTTGACAAAGATATATTAAATTTTAATTTAAAAAAAAATTATATTTATTTTAAATAAATAGGTTTAAAGAATTAATTTGAAGTTAAATTACGTAAACAACTAAAAAATCAAATTTGTTAAGTACCTTGGTTTAGATTTTGATGTGTGCAAAACAATGTGTTTATTTAATCATGTTGATCTAACACTTGTGCTAAGGAAATTGGTGTTTGAAACATATAATTGTAAGTGAAGTCTGCAGTTGTGTATTTGATCAATCTACAGCCAGACATGACCCTACAGCTGTAAGGTTTCTCTACAGCCGATTTTTTATATTAACAGGACTCTACAGCTGCAAGTTTGAAGACTCTACAACTGCAATGAACCGTTTGAAGAGATGGTACAAGTCAGAGATTAATTGAAGTTAATGAAGACCCTTAAGGACTATTAGTGTAGCTCTCAAGCACTCACTAAACTGTACTTAAGTGGAGGATATTTTCTTAATTCTGGAGGATAATGAAGATTAGTTACAAGGAGGCCAGAATTCTGAAGGAATGACATAGTACAATCAGTACTATCCTGTGTGAAGGATGAGGACCACCTCACACATGTCAATGGAGAGAGAGGAGCCTTATCTGAATTTCAAATTTGAAATTCCCAACGGATAAGACACTCCACTCAATCTATAAATAGAAGAAGTCCTCAGAGGAAGCAATAACAACAACACTGAGCATACAAACATTCAACCTAAGCAAGTCTACAGCCAGCAATATTCTGAGAGCTTTATTTGTTTTAATCTTTGTGATTCATAGGATAGTTGGTTAGAATTTTCTTAGTAAGAATCACACCTTTTGTTGTTGTTCCCTTACCTACTTTTTATTTCTACTTTGTGTAGATATCTCTTTGTGAGGCTTTGTAAAAACTCTTTGTGAGTTGAAATTCTGAGTGAATAGGGTAGTTTAATCTCTTTTTAGAATAGGAATATGAGTGAACCTAGTTCTAAGGGGGAACTACTTGTATTGATCTTTGTGATCACATCTTAGTGAATTTGGCACCTAAGTGGTGTAACAGTGGATGTAGGCGGTCTTTTTATAGACACTGAACCACTATAAACCTGGTCTATTTACTTTTTTGTTATTTATAATCTTGCACTGCATATTTAATTTCCTTTTTACATTCATCATTGTTTTGAAACCTGAGTGCATAAAACTTTGTGTTCGTCACAGAGAAAAACTAACTCTACAGCTGTAGACTTCAATAAGTCACTCAACTGTTAAGTTAGTTTATATTGTTTTTCATTAACACTTACTTTATTCCGCTGCACATTAGAGTATTCTCAATACAATTCCAATTGTGAGAATCTCTCTGATATTTTTGTCTACAAGTGATTGTTTATTTTGTAAGTTTTTAAACTCCGCAGCTGCAGACTTGTTAAGTCCACAGTTGTAATCTTTGTGGTCCAGTTTTAAAACTCTTGTAGACTTGTTCTTTTTAAACTTCAAAAAGGCTACTGTAAGGTTCTAGAATCCATCCTTTTGAAAAGTTTGAAAAACCTGATTTTGGACTCAAGGTCTATTCGCCCCCCCTCTAGACCTTGACCACTTTAAGGGACCAACAAGTGGTATCAGAGCAGTTGGCTTGCCACTGCTTTGACCAGTACCTAGTTAGATCCTTTTTAGTCTTTGAAAAACACAGCTGCATACTTGCATGGTGAAATCAAAAGTTCCAATGTTCTCTGCTGAGGACTGTGATGAATGGAAAATTAGAATGCAAGCACATTTGTCTGCAATCAATGATGAGATGTGGTCTATCATAGAGGATGGCCCTATACTTGTGATGAAGGTCAATACTACAGCTGATCAGTCAGCTGGACTAGCTCAGATTATCCCCAAACCCAGAAGGGAATGGACTGAGGATGACAAGAGAAGGTCCAACCTTGACAATGTTGCAAAGAACACTATTTATCATTCACTTGATAAAATTATGTTTAGCAAGATCAAAAACTGCAAAAGATATATGGGAAAAGTTGGAAATGATTTGTGAAGGAACTGAACAAATCAAGGAAAATAAACTCATGATAGCAGTTCAAAAGTTTGAGAACTTCAAGATGAAATCTCGTGAAACTCTTGAAAAGTTTGAGTCAAGATTCATTGAGATCCTTAATGAGCTAGAGTCACTTGGTAAAGATTATTCACAAAGAGAAATGAACATGAAAGATCTCAGAGGTTTACCTTCTGAATGGGACATGAAGGTCATTGCTATGAGAGAATTAAAGGAATTATCTAAGATATCCACCTTTGAACTCTTTTCAGACCTCAAAGCTTATGAATTTGACATAAGCAGAAGAAAAGAACCTGACAGCAGTAAGGTTATAGCTCTTGTAGCTGACAACCCTACAACTACAAGTTCTGATGATGAAGACTTGGCTCTTTTCATAAAGCAGCTCAAGAAATTTGGCAAATGGACCAAGAAAAAGCAGTTCACACCAAAGGAAGATGGTAAGGTGAAATCTACAGCACCTAACTCAACTTATTTGTGCTATAACTGCAGAAAACCAGGACATTACATCAAGGATTGTCCTTATCCCAAAGCTGAGAAGTACACTGATGAAGAAAAGAGACTCAGGAAAGATAGAAAGAAAAAGTTTGACAAGGAGAGAATTAGAGCACTACTTTCTGAGTTTGATAAAAACCAGGAGGACTGTCCCTCTTCTTCTCAAAAGTCAACTGCAGATTTAGAAGACTCTGACTCTACAGACTCAGATGAAGAAACTTTGATCTGTCTTATGGCTAAAGATGAAGAGGTATGCTCATCATCATCAAGTTATATTACAGAAAAGGATTCTTCCAGTGACATGCTAAGTGCAATCCAAAGACTCCAAGAGGAAAATAAAGATCTTAGAAGAGATAATCACATTGGAAGAGAACATGTGAAAGCTTTATTAGCTGGAGTGGAAGATGCTGAGAAACAACTGCAGATTCTACAAGAACTGAAGGAAGGTTACAGTTGTCTGAAAGAGGACAATGAAGAACTTTTCAATGAAGCAAGTTGTAGAGCTCCAGATTGTGCTGAATTAAAGGAAACAATCAGAAGTCAAGAACTGATGATAGCCGAACTTGAAGAACACAATGCTTATTATCAAAAGAAGTTAGATTGCTTTGGAAAATCATCTAAACAATTGAAGAAAATGCTGTCTGAGCAAAGGCACTCAAAGGATTTGACTGGAATATGATATAATCCTTGTGTCTGGATGAAATACCTACAAAAGTCAATCCCAAGACCTGAAAGAAAGTTTATCAAAGAGACAACCCCTGAAGAAACTGTAGACTTAACCCTACAGTTAGAAGACTTGAAATTCTTGAATTCATTCAAAGAATTGTCACCAAGAAGATGACAAAAGATCAAGGAGATCATGGATGACTCTGAAGAAGATGTTTCAAATATGTTTCAAAACATAACTTTGAAACAAACTGCAGAATCAAACCTACAGTCAAAAGAAGAAGTCTATCATAGATTGGATATGGAAAGAAGACTTAACTTAGATATATTCTGGAATAGAAATATGTCAGATATGTCTCCCTCTTCGGACACTCAAAGAGGAGGATCAAGCAAGAACTGTAGAATTAACAACTCTACAGCTCCCAAAAAGACTTGGATTGCAAAGAGTAACACTGGAGGAAATCCAAAGTATTGGATTCCTAAATAACTCACTTTATTTTGCAGGGACATGTTGCAACCACCAAAAGAGAGATTTGGTACATTGACAGTGGTTGTGCAAGACATATGACTGGAGATAGAAGTTTGCTACAAAATGTGAAAAATCATAAAGGTCCTAAAGTTATTTTTGGTGATAATGCTAGTGGAACAGCTAAAGGATCAGGATGTCTACTCAAAGGAAATGTTCAGATCAATGATGTTTACTTGGTAGATGGATTAAAGCATAACTTGCTACGTGTGAGTCCATTTTGTGACAAAGGCTACACTGTAGACTTTACACAAGACACTTGCATAGTCAAAGATGTTGAATCCCAAACCACTAAACTAACAGGAACTAGAAAAGGGAATGTTTACATTGTGGAGTGGAACTCTACAGCTGAAACTACCTACTTTCTAGCTAATAGTTCCAATGAAGTTAGTTGGCTATGGCACAAAAGAATGAATCACATAAACTTCAAAACCATGAATGAACTTGTGAATAACAAACTTGTAAGAAGTTTGCCAAACACTAAGTTCAGGAAGGAACACTTATGTGATGCTTGTGTCAAAGGGAAACAAATCAGGAAGACTTTCAAAAGTAAGACACATCCAAGCACTTCAAGAACACTTGAATTACTACATATGGATCTTTTTGGACCCATAGAACCAGTAAGTATAAGTGGGAAGAAGTATACTTTGGTTGTTGTAGATGATTACTCAAGATTCTCTTGGACCGTGTTTCTAAGAAAGAAGAGTGAAACTCTACAGCGGTTACCAGAATTGTTGAGAAGGATTCAGAATGAAAAGAATTTGAAGATTGTGAAGATCAGATCAGATAGAGGAACATAATTTACAAATCAAGTTATTGAAGAGTATTGTTCACTTTATGGTATTACTCACGAATACTCTGCAGCTAGAACCCCACAGCAAAATGGAGTTGTTGAAAGAAAGACTAGAACACTCAAGGAAGCTGCAAGAACAATGATTGTTGAAGCAAAGTTGCCTAAGAGATTTTGGGCAGAAGCAACAAGCATTGCATGCTATACTCAACATAGATGCTTGATTGTTAAGGATCATAAGAAGACTCCATATGAGTTATGGAAAGGAAGGACTCCTAATATTTCTTATCTACATATTTTTGGATGCAAATGCTTCATACTGAATAATGGGAAAGAATACCTTAAGACTTTTGATTCAAAGTCAGATGAAGGTATCTTTCTAGGTTATTCTAATGTTAGCAAAGCATTTAGAGTGTATAACAAGAGATTGATGATTGTGGAAGAGTCACATCATGTTGTTTTTTATGAACAACATAGCTCCCCTGAAGAAATTGTTGAAGACTCTAAGGAGGACAACTCTACAGTTACAAGTCAACAGCAATATGTTGAGATCAAAACTCCTGTAGATTTGACCAACAAAGGCTTTGACACTATAATTATTGAGTTACCACCATTAGAGAATGTAGAAGACCTAGTCCATGAGAATGTTCAAACAGAAGTAGAGACACCAACAAAAGGACTTGATGAGTCTGCAGTAGGTGAATCTACAGTTGTAGAGAACAATGATCAAGGATTAGAACCTGTGTCAGATTTGATTTGGTTGAAAGATCACCCCCCTGGGCATGTAATTGGAAACCCATCAGATGCTGTAAGAACCAGAAAACAAATCCATGAGGCAATGTTTGCTACATTTCTTTCATCTTCAGAACATACTGATATTCATGTAGTACTGCAAGATGTCAATTGGATTATTGCAATGCAAGAAGAATTGAATGGTTTTGAGAGAAATCAAGTATGGGAACTTGTTCCAAGACCTAGGAATCACAAAGTGATTGGAACTAGGTGGGTATTCAAGAACAAACTTGATGAAGATGGAGTTGTGACCAGAAATAAAGCAAGGCTAGTTGCTCAAGGCTATTGTCAATCTGAAGGCATAGATTTTGATGAATCATTTACCGCAGTTGCAAGATTAGAACCTATAAGAATATTTCTAGCCTATGCTGCACATATGAACTTTACAGTCTATCAAATGGATGTAAAGAGTGCATTTCTCAATGGTTTACTCTCAGAAGAAGTGTATGTTGAACAACCACCAGGATTTGAGGAATCTACAGCTGAAGACAAGGTTTATAAGCTTAGAAAAGCCCTTTATGGACTTAAGCAAGCACCAAGAGCATGGTATGATACCCTATGTGATCATCTGATAAAAAATGGATTAAAAAAGAGAATGGTTGACAAAACCTTATTCAGATTACACCATGGGAATGATATTTTTCTTGTCCAAATCTATGTTGATGACATAATCTTTGGCTCAACCAATGAGGAATTATGCAGAAAATTCTCTAAGCTCATGACTGAGAAATTTGAAATGAGCATGATGGGAAATCTGAATTTCTTTTTGGGATTACAAGTTAAGCAAATGAGAGATGGAATTTTCATCAATCAAGCTAAATATACTCAAGAGCTTATAAAGAGATTTGGAATGGACAGTTCTAGGCCTACCAATATACCTATGACACCTTCTGTGCGTCTTGACAAAGATGAGAATGGCAAAAGTGTTGATGTAACCAAATATAGGAGGCTAATTGGATCATTGTTATACCTTATAGCTAGCAGACCTGATATCTTGTTTGCAGTAGGTATATGTACTAGATTCCAAGTAAATCCTAAGGAATGACACTAAAATGCTGTAAAGAAGATCATCAAGTATGTCAAATCCACACAAAATCTAGGATTATGGTATCCTAAAGAAGGAGGAATTGAACTCATTGGGTACACTGACTCAGATTTTGCAGGCTGCAAGATTGATAGGAAGAGTACTAGTGGGATTTGTCAATTCCTAGGTGAAAGGTTGGTGGCATGGCACAATAAAAAGCAGAATTAAATTGTTCTTTCTACAGCTGAGGCAAAATACCTTGCTGCTGGAAGTTGTTGTGCACAAATCTTATGGATGCAATATCAATTACAAGACTATGGGATTGATTCAAGAGAGATAACTATATTTTGTGACAATACAAGTGCTATTGCTATTACATAGAATCTAGTGTTACACTCTAGATCAAAACACATAGATGTAAGACATCATTTCATAAGAGATCATGTTGAAAGAAAGGATGTGAAATTGACAAAGATTCATACTGATTTGAATCTTGCTGATATTTTCACTAAACCCTTGTGTGAATCAAGATTTTCAATTTTGAGAGGTAATTTGGGTATGTTAGAATTGTAAGAAGACTCTGTGAAAATCACTAAATTGCAAAGACAAGCCCAGAAAATTGGAAAACCAGTAGAAAGGAAAATTGCAGCTGCAAAGCCAGTCAACTGTAGAGTTGATAACTCTACAGCTGTAGACTTAGTTCTGAACTGCAAATTCCTTATTAAATGTATATTTCCAAATTTGAAGTTTATCAACTGCAAACTTAGGGAATTTACAGTACTTTGTACAATTCTGATAATTAAATGGAGCACTACAAAATTCAGAAACTTTTGTACTAAGTTACAAAAATTTTGGATTTATTCAGGCATTTTAATTAATAAAATGTGTGAGTACGTGTAACATTTTAAATGGAATTAATTTCTATGTGAGTTAGATTTTGGACAAATTTAATTATAAATTTTGGTCCAGAATTCAAACGCTCATAAATTTTAGGTCAAAGACCGTTATACCCCTGCTCTTAATGGCTGTTTAAGGAAAGGTATTTAAAGGACCCTTCATCCTTTTTATATCATACTTAAACATTTCGAACCCTCACCTGAAATCTTAAACACTCCCTATCCCCTATTCAAAAGAAACCAAGAATCATGGCGATGAAAGTTATATTTGGTGCTTTATTCGATTTTGATAAAATACTAAAAAAGCATCCCACTGATGCTATGGAGGATGTTGTAAAGCACATAGTGATTCAAGGTGTTCATTACTGCCTGACTCACAACCCTGGATCTTATGATGATAAGATAGTGTATGAGTTCTATCAAAACGCAGAAGCCAATGTTGAAAGGAAGACGTTATCAGTGAAGCTGCAAGGAAATAATGTCAATATTACAGCTGGTGATATTTGCAAAGCTCTGCATCTAAGGACTGGAGGTGATGCACATGACAACCTCAACTTTGCTGATAAAGATGAAAAATATTGGAGGAGATTCACTGCAAAGAAGCCATTTCCAAAGAACTGGAAGAGGACATTCAAGAAGACTGACTTAGCAGTTGAGTATGTCTATCTTTATGAAGCTATTGATAAATGTTTATTATGTAGAATTGGTGCTCATGATACTGGTACCATTCTTATGTGGGACTTAATGATAGCATTTGTTAAGGAGATAAAAGTTGACATTGGAGAACTTATTCTGAAAAATATTGGTAATGATGTTGCGAAAGAAGGAAAGAACAAAGGTTTTGGTTTTTTCTTGAACTACATTTTGAAGGAAGTTGGATTTTCTTTGTTTAATGGGCATGTAGGAAAGCCTATTATAACTCATAGAATCATTGGGAAGGCTAATTTCAAGAGAGGAGGTGTGGATGCTCCTATGGCCCCTGAATCTAAGAGGAGAAAGAAGAAATCTGAAAGAAAAATTCTCACTATTATTAGATCACCAAAGGAGACTGAAACAAAGAAGAAGAAGAAGAATGTAAGAAGAAAGCTTTTAGTGGATGAACCAACTGATTCTGAGGATGAAGTTGATAGAGAAAAGAGGCAGAAGAAGTTTCATTGTAAGAAAGCTAGAGAAGTTGAAGCTAACAAGTCTACAGCTGTAGACTTGCCAATTGTGCAGTCTGAGATACAAACTGTTGAAGAACAAGTTGTAGAAGCTGAAGTTCCTGAACCTGAAACTGAACAACTCCCAGTTGTTCCAGTTGAGAGGGTTGAAGGATTTGAAGAGGAGAGGCAGAAATTTGATGACTGGAAAATAGTAAGAGAGGAACTAGACAAGTTAGTTGTTGAAGAAAGGAATTTGTTCCAGTGGGTAGTTGACTGGACAAATTGCAGTGATGTCAATGAATTGATGAAGCTTGATTTCATTGATGACTTCATTGTTAACAAAAGAAGAAAAGATAAAGGAAAAGGGAAGCATATTATCATTGAAGAACCAGCAAAGCAGAAAATCACCAAATCTGCAGCTGAAGCTCTGAGAGTGGCTCTCATGACTGAGAAAGATCCTGATGTTGAATATCCTGAAACTGGATATGATGTTGTAAGCACAGAAAGTGATGAAGAAGTGCCACAAAAGATTGGAGAAGAAAGTACTCAAATAGTTGAAGCTGAAGGCTTGACTATTTTGGCTAAGGAAGCCATTCTATTGGAGTCTGCAGGAGCTAGTGCTACAGATCCAATACAGGTTGAAGAAACTAACTCTGATCAACCTGAATCTGAGAAAGAAAAGGAGACAAGAAAAGATGATTCTCCATGCAAAGAGCCTGAAGATAAACCTGATGATGATAATGAAGGTGATGATGATGCACCAATGGGTGGTGCTCAAGCCCAAGTTCAAGCTGAAACTCAAACTCAAATTGTTGAAACTGAAGCTCAAACTACTGAAGTTGCTCAAGCTGATGAGCAGGTTGTTGAGGACACTTCCAAGGACATTGATGAAAGTGCAAAAGACATGACAAATCCTATCACAAGCATTTTTCATCAACCTACTCCTGCAATGTTCACTTTGGAAGAGATATATAGGCATGGAACTCCCCCACTGCAAAGTTACTCAGCTCTTGAGAGAGAGAATGCTGAAAATATAGATGCCTACATTGATGACTATTCTACTAACAGGATAGAATTGGCTGTAACTCCTAGTAAGAGGAAGGCTTCCACTGAAGACTCTACAGCTGTAGAGTTGGTGCCTTCTAAAGCTCAGAAGGTTACAAAAGGAAAAGAATTGGTCATTAGGGAAGGTGAATCTGAAGAAGAGGACAGTGATACAAATCCTCAGATGACACCCAAGGAAGTTGTATCACAACTGATGAATTTGAAAGAATCATTCAAAGGAATAGAAGCTGAAATTCTGAAACAGGTCAAGCAAGTACCTGATGCTATTATTTCTCAAAATGTGAGAAAAGGTATGGAAGACCTTGTAAAGAAATTTGAGGAAAGAAGCTCAGAGGAGAAGAAAATTCTTGAAAAGAATTTCAAAGCTGTTGTAGACAGCTTAATGGCTCAAAATGCAGAAATCAGAAAAGAAAGTAGCCAGAAAACAAGAGAAATTATCACTCTACAGTCAGATATTAAGCTTATGAAGGATGACTCTTTCAATCTAAAGATAGAAGTGAAGGAAATGAAGAGTGAGATGTCTAAGATGATAACTGGAAATGAATCTCTGAAACTAGATATGAGAAGGGGGAAAGCAAAATTGAGAAGGAGATCAAGGAAAGAGAAAAGGTTACTGATAATATCCTTGAGAATGTGAAGGATATTGAGAAGTCATGGGCAAAAGAACTTGAAGCTGCTAAATCCAAGCCTTTGTCCATAAGATTGGAAGAACAATCTGAAGAAAGAACTCAATCAGAGTCGTCCCGTAGATGAGCACTCTATTGATTCTAGTGCTCCTTCCTAAAGAGATTATGGCATATAGTTTTCTTGAAAAAATTTACAATGAGCTTCTAAGTTTAGAAGTACAGGATGAGTAAGAAAGTATTCATGTGTTTCATCAAACTCTAGCTCCAGTTTGATTTCCTTTTCAATTAAATATACTTGTGTTGGTTTCTCTGTTTTTTGATTGATTTGTTTTGTTTTTTTGAATGCTTGTTAAATGCATATTGGTAGCAACAAAGCTGCCTGCATCTCCTTTTAAATTTTCTTATCAACTGAATAAACTTGTATTGATTTCTCCGTTTTTTATATTAGTTTTGTTTTTGTTGAATGCTTGTTACATGCACCTTTGTAAGCAATAAAGCTGCGTCTCCTTTGTCAGGTATAGTTCTCCAACTCCATTATATTTTAGTCTCGTGGCTTTTATTTGAATAGCTAACGAAATACCATTTGCAGAATACCATTTAGAGAATAGGATCTGATCTAAGTGAGACTTTGATGGAAGATTTGAAGCTCGTAGGGCTTAAATCTCATGATTGTCACACATTAATGCAACATTTGCTCCCTATAGCAATCCGTGGTGTCTTGCCAGATGATGTTAGATACACGATCACTCGATTGTGTTTCTTCTTCAATATCTTGTGCAATAAAGTGATAGATGTCTCAATGTTGGATGATATGCAAAGGGATATCGTCACAACATTGTGCCTTTTGGAGAGGTTTTTCCTCCTTCATTCTTTGACATCATGATTCATCTAACGGTGCATCTTGTGCGAGAGGTAGGTTATGTGGACCTGTTTGGTATAGATGGATGTATGATTCGGATGAAAATTGCATGATTTTAGTGTGCTTTTATTGTCCAATTTTATTGTGATTTCATGCTTTATTAATTAATTAATATTTTTTTTTCAAAATTAAATCTTAAAATCATTATACGTACGTCTATTATCGTCTAACACTCATGATTCCTGATTACCGAAATCTTCCACAGAGAGTCATCATCAACATTATCATTGCCTTTTCCTGTCCTAACTTACTAAACTTAGGATGGATGCAGAACAAATTTCAAACTAATAATGCATAACACGGTTTTAAAATATGTTGGGAAATTGTGGATCTTCTTTCAATTCATTTGCTGTATTTTTTCTTTAGCATTGAGTTTGGTTCTATTGCTTTCGATTTGATTTATCCGCAGATATTCAAGATTATTGTTCAAATATTCTCATGATTTTATTTGGGAAAAAATTGTACTCCCTCCGTCCTACTATAAGTTGCTCATGTTGCCATTTTCATCCGTCCCACTATATGTTGCTCATTGTTTTTTTTACCTTTTCTGGTAACTACTATTCATTTCTTTATTATTATTTTAAATACTTTTTACACTATTTCCATTACTTTTTCACTTTTCTCCATCACACCACTTATACTTTTTCACTTTTTCCATCACATCACTTATACTTTTTTACTTTTACCTTAATTCGTGTGCCCAAAAGCAACGAGCAACTTTTAGCGGGACGGAGGGAGTATAAATTAAAATTTAAAACATATATTGATATCTAAAATTATATAGAATGATATATGATAAAAGGAAAAAAAAAATGTTCATCTTGTATGGAACTACATAGCTTGTTTTTTTTTTATCGGTAAATGTTAGTGGTTAGTAGTTAGAAGTTAGTTCACCAAGTCTCCATACACTCATATATCTCCAAGCCAACCTTATATTTCCCTCCTATTCGTTCCCAAAAGGAATCGAATCCGGGTCACTCACTCAAGTGAGGAGCCCGGTGGCCAGGTGAGCTAACTCACCTGGTTATGCAACTACATAGCTTGTGATTGCCACCATCGACCTTTTTCTATATCCATTCGCATCTCATTCACCACCATCCCTAACCAAATAAGTCCTAAGTATGTAGATGCACCCAAGAATTATTCTTTTAAAATATATAAATATGATGCATAATTAATAAGAAAAGATAAATAAGGAATAGGAGATCTTGTAATATTATACATATAAATGTGGTATTTACACATGAATGATGGGCACAAATATCATTTTCGACTACGAAATATTAAAAAATTTAAAAAGGAAACAAATCACCTAAAAGACAAAAATTTATATATAAATTTTTATTATACAAATATCAATTTTTAAAAAATTTGCGGATCTTAACCGAGTCGGGTCGGTTTTGGGTATTTTTTTCTAAAATTCGCACAATTTGTATTTTCAATTTTTTTCGCTCTCAGATATGTTACAATTTGAGCAAATGCATGTTACTTTGAGGCAAAACGTGTGTTACAATTAGATTAAATGTTGTTTTTTACCCATATTCATTTGTTTTTATATATATAAATAAATATTTTTTATACAATGTAACACATACATGTGTTATATTGTATGTGTAACACATATTTGCTTTTAACAAAAATACATTTTATCCTATAGTAACACATATTTGCTCATATAATAAAACAAATTGAGGAACAAATATATGCTACAATTAGAGTAAATGTGTATTACTGCAAAAGTGTGTTATAATTAGAGTAAATGTGTGTTATTAGAGTAAAATGTGTGTTACAATTAGAGTATATATGTGTTACAATTAAAGTAAATATGTGTTAGTGGAAATATATGTTACAATTAGAGTAAATGTGTATTACTGCAAGATCAAATGTGTATTACTATATACATAAAAATTCATTTTTTATTAGGAAAATATATATTGTACTTAAAAGATGTATTAGTAGATGAACAACATACTAGCAACATAAATCAACAAAGATAATAAAAAATAAATTAAGTAACACATATTTATTCTTGTAAAAATACATATTTTCCTTATAGTTACTTGAAAATTACAAATTTTTTTTTTATGAATTAGTAACACAGATTTTACCTAATAGTAACACGCATTTGCCCAAATTGTAACGTACCTGGGAGTGAAAAAACCTAAAAATACAAGTTGCGCGAATTTTGGAAAAAAATGCCAAAATTCAATCCGACCCGATTTAGACTCACGAAATTTTTAAAAATAAATATTTCTACGGTAGAAATTTCTACACAAGTAAATTTAAAAATATTAATTTATAATTTTGCCGTATCATTGATATCTTAAAACGTATATTCTTATATATTTTGCAAAAAGTTATCAATCGGTGGTACTTAAAAGTTAAAACAACTCTGTAATATCCCAATTATTCTACTTTTTAAAGCTTTTGATAAAGATATATATGAAATTTTATTTGAAAAAAAATCTAAATTTATTTTAAACAAATAAGTTTAAAGATAACAAAAACGACTAAAAATTCAAATTCAATAAGACTATAATCAAAGTTAATATAAATTAGATGAATAATTAATTATTTCATATTTATATAAGAATAATTTAATCATTGTATGCATATTTATTTTTATTTTTAAAATTATTGGGTTTGTTTAGAAAATTTTGGGCATGAGTAGGATATCTCTATAAATAATCAAGACTAAATCAATTTACGATCTCTATTAGATTTCAATCTCTGTGTCACTTATCTTGTAGATCAAGTCATATATATATATATAATTGAATTTGAATTCTACTGATCTCCATTACAGATTCGCTGTATATTTTTCGAAAAAATTATCAATCGTTACCACCATATACAACTCTCAATTCTTCTCTCATGAATTTGGAGAGGGAAGTAGCTCTGTCATCCACTGGAGGCAGAGTTGTTGCCACCGGAAAAGCTCCGCGGTTGCACGATGCTGCCTTTGATGAGGATGTTTGCATGGAAATCCTTCTCTGCCTGCCAATAAAATCAGTAACCAAATTCCTAACAGTGTGCAAACAGTGGTTCTCCCTCATCTCCTCCAATCACTCCCTGCTTCTACACACCCTCCGCCACCACCAACCGCCGCCGTGCATCATCTTCAAGACAGTAGAACCGGGCTTTTGCCACTTCATTCTAAACACCGAGCCGACGACGCTAATTCCTTTTAGCATCAACATTCCCAGATATTCCTTTTTTTTTTTTAATTTAATAATTTTTAAAAATTTTGTAGTATTTATATACATATTTTTTAAATTATTTTAAACTTAATTTTATTTATCTTACTTGATTTATTTTATTTTTTCAGATTTTAGTTAGATTCAAATGATTTTATTTAAATACTATTTAATTTTATTATTTTGAAGATTCATTTTATTTTTTAATTATTTATTATGATTATTTTCAGATTTCTATTTTTTTTTATTGATATTTAAAGTTTAATACTCCCTCCGTCCCGTAGGAATTTGCACCCTACGGGACGGCACATTTTTTAAGAAAAATGTGTTTTATATATAAAGTAGTGACATATGAGTAAATATGTGTATATGTTTGTGAGTGTGCAGCAAATCAATATTTCCTTTTTTAGTAGTGTGCAAATTTGTGTGGGACGTCCGAATAAGGAAGATGTGCAAATTCCTATGGGACAGAGGGAGTATATTTTAAATTTTAATTTAAAATTCAAATGATTTATTCTTTAATATATATGAAGTTTTTTATTGTGTAATTAAAAATTCAATGGGACTAAATCTGAAAATACAGATTAATGGGTTAAATACAATTAAGTAAGAGTAAATCTTATTGGACTAACACTGGAAACCTAGCATTTAACGGAGCCGTCAATGTTTTGGGACTAAATATATAAATTTTGTAACATTTGGGATTATAAGTACAACGTTTGGGACTACATGTGCAAGAAAAAAAATCGTATGAGACCAATAATGAAATTTATTAGATCAATTCTAAAATAATACATGTCATGTCATGACTAATTATGAAAAAAAACTCATATAAGTATAATGATTTTTAGATTTAACTTTGAAAAAAAATATTATAATATCTGAAAAATATAATCAAATTTAAAATTATATAGAATGATATATGATGATAGCGATTTGTGTGGAATAAAATCTTAAAAATATTAATTAACTAAATAGATTGATATACAATGAAAAAACGAAAAAAATATATTTATGTGAATGCTACCTATATATACATTCTTATACATTATGCGTTATATATATATAACGCTCAATTTGATTGATTTATTTCTTTCTTGAATTTGAAGAGAGGAGTAGCTATGTCATCAGATGGAGGCAGAGTTGTTGCCACTGGAAAAGCTCCACGGTTGCACGACAATGGCGCGGCCTTTGATGAGGATTTGTGCACGGAAATCCTTCTCCGTCTTCCAATAAAATCAGTAATCAAATTCCAAACAGTGCGCAAACAATGGCTCTCCCTCATCTCCTCCAATCGCTTCCGCCGTCTCCACACCCTCCACCATCACCAACCGCCGCCGTGCATCATCCTCACGACACGAGAACAGAGGTTGTGCCTCTTCAATCTAATAACGAAGCCGACGGTGATGATTCCTTTAAGCATCGACATTCCGGACAGATGGAGCGAAATAATCTTCTATAAAAATTTTATCTCTAGCAATGGTTTGTGATTGTGCATAGCAATTATAATTATTTCCATGTTTACAATCAAGAAAAATAAATTTATCTCCCTCTGACTCCTACTGTCGTGTTAAGATGCTTCATTTAGTATTCGATCCTTCCAAATCTCTTCATTACAAGATTGTCTGCATTCGAGCAGACCTGCGGCATATGTACAAGATCGAAGTTTTCGACTCAGAGAATGGAACGTGGAATGCCTGCATGGAGCCAATCACTATTCCTATAATGTTGGGATTCACCAATAGCGTATACTGCAACAACAAGATATACGTAACAGATTACACTAAGGATGGATCCCTTTACTGCATTGATATTGACAAGAATGTGGTAAGGTCTATGACAAGTACTCCCACAGTTGGAATGCCTGAAAGAATAACTTTTGTTGAATGTATCCAAGAGACGAATGGTTGTGTCTACTACTCTGCCCTTCTCTACTCTGTGGTTTCGGGGCAGTGGGCATGCTTATGGGAGAAGTCAGAATTAGAGGATGATAAGTGGTTGTTGAAGCACAATGATAGACTCCCTCTTCCTGTACCATTGTCTGATCATGTGCTGTTGAGATTCATCCCGCAGACGAGCACTCTGCTGATTCTAGTCACTCCTAGAAAGTTTATGGCCTACAGTTTTCTTGAAAAAAGTTACAATGAGATTTTAAGTTTACAAATAGGGTGTGAGGGAGAAAGTATTCATGTGTTTGATCAAACTCTAGCTCCGGTATGATTTTCTTTTCAATTGAATAAACTTGTATTGGTTTCTCTGTTTTGTGATTGATTGACAACTAAGGACATATCCAGTAGACTACATGCATGTTCCCAGAACCTAGAATTTCAACTGTGGTGGGGTTAAAATTTATCAAAACTACCTGTCTTTCTAATTTACTTTTCCTACAAACCATTCTGACAATGCAAGACAAATATTACCAGCATCATTTTGTTGCTTGTGTTTAGATATTTTTTCACAAAAATAAGTTTCAAATCTGTAAAATAATTACAACATGTATAATTAATCTATCATACCTTGTGTTGTGGAAAATGAGTTGGCTATGATGGTTTAGATACATCCCATATATATACCAACATATCTGTGCAGCACATGGTAAAGCCGCAAGCACCATAAAAGAAATAATAAGGCACAACTGAAAAGGTGCATAAACTTACAAATTCCCTTTTGTCTTTCCAACAAAAGCATTGTCAAATACTCTGAATTTGTGAGCCTCTTTCCCCATCAAAGCTGATTAAGAGCCTGCCAAAACCAGTTGCCGATTGTTGGGATATATCCAGATGAGCTAATCTGTAGATCCATAGTCCCTGTCGCGATGTATGCACAAACACCATCAATGTCGATCTCTTTATACACCACTCTATTGTAAAAACTATTAAAAAGTCAGTCTAGGATCGTAATTTCACAAATATGATTCCTGTAGCTAGGATCACTTCGAGACAACTCTTCCACCTCAAATTGTTTCGCAAATTACAAACCTGGTTCGTATATATATTTTCGATAATTTTGTGAGAGTGGAGGAGAAAGTTGGTGCCGACGTTCGCGATGAATAGGAATAACCAAAACAGAGAAGAGGATTTGATGAGACAGTAACCGTTTGTCAGAGAAGAGGGGGAGGGTATTAATTAAGGGTGCCACTGTACATAACATACCTCAATTACTGAACATACTCCATTTAAAATAAAAAATTAATTTAAAATGGTGTGATGCTATGCAGTTGAAATTCGTCACTCCCAGCCGTCTCTCATCCTCCATGTGCATACCTCACACTTCCTTTATTTTCATCCCAAGCTCAATGCTTACAGGTTTCTATCATTGATTTGATAGATCAACCATTTTATAGGATTAATTAATTGAAGACTCGCTGCAGTTTGACTCTAGAAATGTTCATAAAAAAACTTCACTTGAACTGGAGGTTGAAAACCATCCCCTCCAATAACTTGTATTAGCCGGCCTGCTCATGTATTTTCATTTTGTTTGATCATGTATCCAACATAAATTATTTCCACTTGATGCATTTATTTGTGAATCCATGAATTAACTTGCAATGTTGTAAATTTTGTGGAATAAATTTTATCCTGCTGTTGTGTATACATAAGAAGCAGTTGATGTGCAATTTGTAGATGGCTATTGCGGATAGTGATGACTTGTTGACAGAGATCCTGCTTAGGTTGTCAGCAAGATCCCTCATCAGATTCAAATTGTGGCTCACTTTAATCTCTAGCCATCAATTTTCAAATAGGCACACACTGCATCACTCTCGTTCCAAACCACAACATTCCCTCCTCCTCTGTCTCAAAGAGACATCACACTACTTTTACCTTCAAAAAATTGGTGCCATATTACTTCCCTGTTGGACCGATAACTATACAGAGTTTTTCCAATGGTCTTATTTTGTTGAGGAAAGTTGCCATGTTTACTAATCAGTCCAGAAAAATCTTGCTCAACAAATAATGTCGTGTACAAGTCTGTTTTGGGGCGAAAAAAACACTCAATAAGTTATGTCGTGTACAACACTCAATAAGTTATGGGACGAAAAAATATTTTATCTCGTCACCTATTAATAAAAAGTTATTACTTTTAATGAAATTTTAATAAAAAAGTGATAATATTTTTAAGAAAAATGATAGTCACTTTTAACGAAAATATTGAATTTTTTAAAAGTGATAATTTTTTAATTAATAAATAACATATTTATATTGATCTAGTATATGAACTGGCACTATACACCAAAATGTATGTTGCTGCGTGAAATAGAATATGTTATGCATCAAATTGTCATCGTGAGTTAGAGTTGCCAAAACGGGCCTGACCCGTTGGGCCGGCCAGAAAAGCCCAGTTATAAGGTCAGGACGGGCCTCAAATTTATGGACCCAAAAAGAACCGGGCCTATTTGGTCCGGCCCGATTGACCCGAAGGGCCATTTGGGCCCGGCCCGGTATGGTATTTTTTTAATTTTTTAAAATATTTTTTTATGATACTTCTCTTATGAATCTATGGTTTTATGTTCTTTTAAATACTTTCAATAAGTATTTTATTTGTACAAATATGGTCAAGTAATATATGCATCTTCATCGAAAATTTCTTAAAAGATATTTTTAATAAAAAAATATTATCTCAATTAATTAATTTGTATTATTAAAAATATGAATTGGATAAGATTAACAAAACTTTATTCAGAATATTGATAATGTAACTTTATTTATTTAGAAGTTCTTAAGTTTCCTAGTATAAATTATAATTCAAAGTTATTAGATTGATGTTAAATTAATTGTTTAATTTTTTTTTTTTTTTTGAATTTGAGTTCATAGAGAATTGTTAAAAAATTGTTGTTTGAATTTAACTTTGTGAATTATAGTTTATTCAATTTTGTTGAATTATTGTTGTTTAAATATTATACAGAAATTGGAGTTTTATTTTAATTATTATTTTTTTTGACAAATAAAATTTCATGACTATTTAAGTAATATTTGTATACAAAATTAACAATTAATATGATAAACATAGAAACAAATGTACTGGTGATGTATTAAAAATAAAAAAATTGGACCGGTTTGGCCTGGTAGCTCGGTGGCACGCCTTGGGCCAGTACAGGCTTGAAAATATGTGGCCCGAAGAGAATCAAGCCCGGCCCTATAAACACAACAGCCCGATGGACCGGTGCTGGGCCAATCCGGCCCTGCCCATTTGATACCTCTATCATGAGTATTATTCACATAACCCACTCATCATATTGAAGGTTCAGGCCTTGAATAAATATTTTCAAAACAACCCTTTTTTCCATCCTCTCAAATTTGTTTAAAACACTTTGGGTAGAATTCTATTTTCTCTATAATAAAAAAAAAGGGCATTATTTGGGTGGGAATACTTTAAACCCACTTTTAATAAAATAAATTTATTTTTTATCCACTTTTTATATCTATTTAAAACATAAATACTTTTAAAATAGATAGAATAAATTTTTACATGTTGAAATGATCCCCCATTAATTACCTGCTTGCTCAGTAACTTTAGTACTAATAATGTGAAAATCATGTATAATTTTTAATAAGTAAAATCGTGTAAATAATGATTTAATTTAAAATTCATTAACAAAAACATTATAATCACCAATTTTTTTTTTATTAATTAATAAAATGGAGGTAACTGAAATTTAAATTTGTATGCTTTAATTAGTGGGCCAGTTTGGGTTAGATTATGTTTAGGCAAAATAGAAAATGCCCAAGTAAAATGGGCATTTTTATGTATTTTTACTTATGGGACAACTTATTTTTAAGTAGAGTATTAAAGTATTTTTATGTCAAAATGGATTGATTTTTTTTTTTACATTAAGAAAAATGCGTAAAAAGTAGAGAATGAAGTGTAAGATATATTATTAAAATCATAAAATTAGTTTGATTGAGTGTAAAAATAATAACATTATTTTAAATTTGTTAATATATTACGAGGATAGAGTTAGAGTAGTTATTTCCGTTTATAGGGTGTGCAAAGTATTGTGAGACTGAAAGAAGTATAGATCGATATAGATATAGATTTTCCTTTTTATCATATATCATTTTATATAATTTTAGATATGATTATATCTTTAAGATTTTAATTTATATCACAAATATAATTTTTTTGCCCATATAAAATTATGAGATTTTCAACATATTTTCTCTTGAAGATTCCGATGATCAGGAATGAGCGTTACTGTGTTAGACGAGAATAGATATAAGTATAATGATTTTCAGACTTAATTTTGAAAAAAATATAATATAATATCTGAAAATTATATTTAAATTTAAAATTGTATAGAGTGATATATGATGATAGCGATTTGTGTGCAATAAAATCTTAACAATATTAATTAAACTATATAGATTGATAAAACGAAAAAAATATATTTATGTGAATGTTACCTATATACATTATGCATTATATATTTTGCAAAAACCTACCAATCTTTACCTTATAGAACTCTCAATTGGATTGATTTATTTCTTTCTTGAATTTGAAGAGAGAAGTAGCTATGTCATCTGACGGAGGCATAGTTGTTGCCACCGGAAAAGCTCCACGGTTGCACGACGATGGCGCGGCCTTCGATGAGGATTTGTGCATGGAAATCCTTCCCCGTCTACCAATAAAATCAGTAATCAAATTCCAAACAGTGTGCAAACAGTGGCTCTCCCTCATCTCCTCCAATCACTTCCGCCGTCTCCACACCCTCCGCCACCACCACCACCAACCGCCGCCGTGTGTCATCCTCACGACACCAGAACAGAGCTTGTGCCACTTGAATCTAATAATGAAGCCAACGATGATAATTCCTTTTAGCATCAATATTCCGGCCAGATGGAGCGAAATCTTCTGTAACAGAATTTTTAGCTCTAGCAATGGTTTGGTGATTGTGAGTAGGTGCTATGATAATTATTTCCATGTTTACAATCCCACGACAAGGCAATCAAGAAAAATAAGTTTATCTCCAAATGACTCCTACCATCGCGTTAAAATGCTTCATTTAGTATTCGATCCTTCCAAATCTCATCATTACAAGATTGTCTGCATTCTAGCGGAAGAGCAGAAGCACAAGATCGAATTTTCGACTCAGAGAATGGAACTTGGAAGGCCTGCATGGAGCCAATCACTATTTCTTCAATGTGGGGATTCACCAATAGCGTATACTGCAACAACAAGATATACGCAAGAGATAACACTCCTGATGGACCCCTTTACTACTGCATTGATATTGACAAGAATGTGGTAAGGTTTATGAAAAGTCCCATTCCGCCTGAAGGAATAGCTTATGCTGAATGGATCCAAGAGTGGAATGGTTGTCTCTATTACTCTGCCCTGCTCTCTACTCTCTCCATTCTGGGCATTCGGCAGTCTTATGGGAGAAGTTGGAAGAGGAGGATAATAAGTGGTTGTTGAAGCACAATGATAGAATCCCTCTTCCTATTGGATGGTGTGATCCTGCGCTATTGAGATTCATCCCGCAGACGAGCACTCAATTGATTCTAGTCTCTTCTAGAAAGTTTATGGTCTACAATTTTCTTGAAAAAAGTTACAATGAGCTTCTAAGTTTACAAATAGGGTGTGATGAAGAAAGTATTCATGTGTTTGATCAAACTCTAGCTCCGGTTGGATTTCCTTTTCAATTGAATAAACTTGTATTATTGGTTTCTCTGTTTTTTGAATGATTGAAAACTAAGGACATCTTCTCAGAGCCAAAAATTTCAACTGTGCTGGGGGCCTTTCTAATTTACTTTTCCTATATACCATTCTGACAATGCAACTCTATCACAAAATAAGTAAGGTTCAAATCTGTTACAACATAATTGAACCAGTAGTCACTAAAACGGAGAGGAGGAGTTAATCAGATAGTAACCGTTTGAGAGAGTGGGTATCCATTAATTGGGTAGGAAAATGATTAAATTGTGCATATTGAAAAGGAAGTAGAATAGAAAGGTCCAAAAATATTTTCACATGCTAGACATTTTTATTATGAAAAATTGTCTTTTGGCTTAAAATACAGGTTAATTGGGCCATCCCATCTGGTCTCACAATTAATAGCATTAGTCTTTTGGTTAAATACACTATCCTGATTTTTTCACTACTCATATGAGAAATACACTACCCAATAATTTATGAAAATACCCTTATCACTCTCATTCTCTTATGTAAAATGTTTTTGCAAATACACTACCCTATATAACACACGATAAAAAATTGGTAGAAGACGTCGCCGTCGTTAGCCTCCAATCGCTGCCGTAGCTTTCGTCGCCATCCTAGCCGTCGTCAACGTCGGAGCCGTCCTCACCTCCGCTGCAATGGATTTTAAATTTTGTAGTTTATATCTTTTTGAATGTATATTGTTTAGGGTTTAGAGTTGAATCTTTTGAATGTTAGGCAAATAGGTAAATCCAGTTTGGATTAGGCAAATAGTGTTTGGTTGTTGTAACAAGTTAGGCAAAAAACGATTTGATATTGTTGAAATTGAATTTAAACGAACCTAAATTTCGGATATGGTTTTTCGAAATTTGTATATTTTTTCGAAAAAAGATTTCGAAATTATTGATGAATATCGAGTTTTATTGCTTAACAATGTTATTTTTTTCAAAAAATAATTCAAA
>JAPKLY010000182.1:0-31848 GCA_026898435.1 Prunella vulgaris
ATTAATTATTTAAAAAATAAGAGTGCGTTTAAATTTTAAAGTTATACTTAATCAAAGAAAATAATTAAAAAATAATCTATTAAGTACATTATTTTTTCACATCGTCATTTCAAATGCCTATGATGAGTTCCGATGCCACATTTTGTTGGACGTTTCTCTCTAGCACCGCGACCAAGCTGTTCATTTTGATCTTGATTTTTCGGTACTTGATCACTTGGACCGGCGTAGTCAGACATGCTTGGAAAAGGTATAGGCGTATTCTGAAAATTTGGACGCCCAAAAGTTGTTTGAGCGTACATTCGAAGAGGCTGGTTCAATAATTCAGTAAAAGAAGCATTTTGCCACGATGTGAAAATATCTGTCACATATTTAGTAAATTTAAGTCAATAATAAATTAATAACAGTAAACTATATAAGTTGGTAAATTACATACCATTTTCAGCATTAGGTGTGTACATATTACCCCCAGATTGAGATGCAAAATAATTTCCTTTTTTACCTTCCGAGGTAAATGCATCTGTATTTATTACAATAAAATATAATTAAATAATATAAAATCATTAATTGTATTTTTCATGTAATTAATATTCTTATTTGCATACTATTTTGCTGAAAATATGGTTGTGACGAAGAAGTCTCATATAGTGTTGCACCAACACCTTAATCGGGCCACATTGATGTAGAAGTGTCTGTCACGGGTTGAAATTATTATTATTAAAAAATAATTAAAAATATAAGCTCATTAACCTTATTAGTGTAATTTCATACCAATTTGTACATGAGGTGCTTGTGTGAAAGTTCCAAATGTCTCATGTTGGGCAAAAGGAGACTCATGTGGTAGTGCCGAGGAATATCTTCTTTGACTCGAAGATGTTGAAGAGACGACATCTCTTCGCGAGGGACTACTCTGTCTCCTCGGATTTGATGGCCCTTCTCCTGCTTCTCTATTTTGTCGAGCTGGTGCAGCCGGTGGATCTTCAAGATACGGAGGTGCTTGTAGTATGGGATCCCGTTCATTGATGAGTTGGTCAGAAATTGCGATATAATCTTCCATTGATGCTCTATCATCAAGTGTGACTTGACGTCTACTGATTTTAAAGCGTGAGAACAATCTAACCTGAAAAGAAAAAAAATTATACATGTTTTTTAACTTTATATTATCACAAAATATATAATTTAAATTCATAAATATATAATTTACCAAAACATCTCTTGTAGACGTTTTTGGTGGTTGGTAGCCCCGGACCTTTTCTTCATAAGAATCGGGTGAGATTAAACATCGTGTGATCCGAGAGTACCACGACATATAATCGTTGGTCACAGAACGAGATCCTCTGATCCTCTGTGTACCCGCAAATGGTTGTCGTAGCCTCCAATAGTCATTCCAATCTGCATATTGTCTCACCCAATCAAATCCAGGTTTTCCTCTGCGATCATGTTCATAGAGACCATAATGTCTTTCATCCACATCATATGGAACATTCTGAACTCTCCCAAATTGTCTGAGGACCCTATTGGGATGATGAATCTCCACTATCCAAATATTGATTAGTGGACATTCTGACATCCAATTCTCTGTCAGACATCTAGCTCCTAGAGACGCTATATCCGACGATTCCATATCATAGGGCTGCCAATAAACTGCAAGGACATAAATATATTAATAATTCAAAATAGAAATATGTTATATTTTTCTAGATGAATATGATTATGATAATAACTTACGTGTTGATTAAGTAAACGATCATAGGGGTGTTGTGTCATGTGTGTAAAGACAAAAACTTATATAGAAATTTCTACCGTAGAAATTACTAAAAATAAATTTAAAAACAAAGGAATAGACGGATGTATCCTTCACGCAAATTCTCGCGTCTTACATTCGAAGGCCTTGGGAAGAAATTCGTGTCTTACATTCCAAGGCTTGGGAAGGTTAAGGTATGTATTTCATTAACTTTTTTTTTTTAACCACATAATTTTTTTTTTTGTTTTAAAATTAATATGTTAATTAAAAAAATCAGGTAATATTATATCATAAATTTAAAAGTTTGCTTCCAAACTGTATTACTATATAGACACATGTATATTATTGAAAGATAAAATTTATGTTACTATCATATTAAATATTGTTATTTTACATATATTCATTTATTTTTATAGAATAAATAATTTTTTATATTATATAAGAGCAAAATATGTGTTATTATAAAAAAATATTATTTTTTCACAAATATTTATTTATTATTATAGAAATAATTATTTTTTCATATAATAACACATATAAAATTGTAAAATTTTTGTTATTACATAAATTAATATACCTAGATTTCAATATATAATTATTAAATTAAAAACATGTATTTGCATATATAGGAACACAAATTTATCTATATAGTAACACAAAATGAGGAGCAAATGTGTGTTACAATTAAGACAAATGCATGTTACTATCATATAAAATGTTATTCTTTTTACATATATTCATTCATTTTTATAGAATAAATATTTTTATATAATATAAAGAGTAAATTATGTTTTACTATAAGAATAAATATTAGTTTTTCACAAATATATTATTTTTTTATAGAAATAATTATTTTTTCATATAACAACACATAAAATAGAAAAAAATGTATTACTACATGATTCAATATATTTAGATTTTAAAAGGATGATGAATAAATAAGAAACATATATTTATTCTTATAAAACCTCATTTTGTCTTATAGTGACATGCGCTTACCCATATAGTAACATAAAATGAGGAGTAAATGTGTGTTACAATTAGAGCAAATGTATGTTACTATATCATATAAAATGTTGTTCTTTTTACATATATTCATTTATTTTTATATATAGATATAAATATTTTTATATAATATAAAGATTAATTGTGTGTTACTATAATAATAAATATTAATTTTTCACATATATATTATTTATTTTTATAGAAAAAATTATTTTTCATATAATAACATATAAAATAGTAAAAAGTGTATTACTACATGATTTAATATACCTAGATTTTAAGGGGATGATGAATAAATAAGAAACACATATTTATTCTTATAAAATTTCATTCTGTCCTTAAAGTAACACACACTTGCCCATATAGTAACACAAATTGAGGAGAAAATGTATGTTACAATTAGAGTAAATGTATGTTACTATTATATAAAATGTTATTCTTTTTACATATATTACATTTTTATATAATATAAAGAGTAAATGTGTATTACTATAAGAATAAATATTAATTTTTCATAAATATATTATTTATATTTATAGAAATAGTTATTTTTTCATATAATAACACATATAAAAATAAAATGTGTATTACTACTTGATTCAATATACTTAAATTTTAAGGGGATGATGAATAAATTAGAAAGACATATTTATTCTTATAAAAATTCATTTTGTCCTTAAAGTAACACATATTTGTCCATATAGTAACACAAAGTGAGAAGCAAATTTATGTTACAATTAAAGTAAATGTGTGTTACAATTAAAATAAATTTGTGTTACTGCTCAATTCAAGCATTATTTCCACCCCGACTAAGAAGCTTAAGGAGAGATATTAATTAATTGAATTAAATTAAAATTAAAAAATGATGAAATTGGTGTTTAAGGAGTGAGTATTTATTTTCATTTTGCATGCAGGAGCTCAAGGAATATATATTCAGATGCTCAGGCTAACGAAGCTTCCAAAGATGATCAGCATGCATGCATTATCAAGTGGACTCGTGGAGACCATAAGCGAAAAGAGCGAAATATGAATAATTCTCAATTAAGGGTAGCGATGTCCTTTTACCTTTTTTTAGTAAAATTTTTACGGTAGAAATTTCTACGTAAGTATTGCTCGTGTGTAAATATACTTTTTTACAAATCACATTTTATCTTTTATTCAAATTTAAATAATAACACAATATAAACTAGTTAAACTATATATAATGCAGCTAAATGTATTTTAAATGCATCGGTTGTAATTGTTCCAATTGAACAATTTTTTGTTTGATTATTATAATTTAGTGAAAATAATTTATACTGTTAAAAATATACATGAAATTAATTATTAGTGCACTTAATGCACAATAAAGTTACTTATAATTATGAAAAATAAACAAAATTGCCCAAATTTGACTATATAACCTACTTTTAAAGAAAAATATTTTTTTGTTCAAACAGGTTAAAAAGTTGGTAATTAATAGGTAACCTCTTTGTCAATTGGTTTGTCAATATGTTTAGGATAAAGTCTACATTAATTGCACACACAAAATACAAAATTTAATATGTATCAACTGTATAAGCCCTATTTTTCCGTCAAAAAAAAAATTGTATAAGCCCTATTTTATTACAAATCTTTCACAAGTATAAACCCCATTTTAGTGGACAAATATGACTAACCTTTCCCCTTTGAATGTGATATGATACTTCACTTTTCGATTGAAAAATTCCTCAAATTACCAACTGCAAAATTAAAATAATAGGATTAATTTATGCAATATTAAAATAAAAATTTTAAAATATATTTTTATTGCAAAAAATTAATATACCTTGTCATTTTTGTACAAACATTTTGATGTTTTCTTGGTGAAAATTATCGTCCACGAACTATAAACTGCAAAACAAAAGTAGAAAATATAATATTACATTAAATTTTTCCAACAAATACTAATATATTATCAATTAAAAAAATTAAAATAAAAGAGTATACATAAATTATATTTGGCTGCTGCTATGACATGCTCCTTGTTGAATATATATATTTTCGTAAATATGTATTATTGAAGAGGAGATGAGTATATGTTAAATAAGGGGGAAGTATATATTGAGGAAGGCTGAAGGGAGAGTATATATATAGTGCTGTGAATAATTGAAATTTATTCTATACAACTACAAACAAACAAGGGCACGGTTTATGAGGCATGCATGCAACTTTTTTGGGTCAACAAGATTCCCCCTGCACCTGCAATTGCCACCTTCACACGCTATTGTCGGACATCTGATGAAAGAAAACAAGCAGAAAACGTGAACACAATTCACGCTTAATGACATCAGCAAACGGCCGTTTTCTCAGAGAAGACAGAGTTGACTTTTTGTTATAAATCGCGAACTGGGTTCACGTTTTTTTTTAAAACGTAACCCTGGTTCACGATTTTGCTTAAAAAGAAAAAGCCCCTCAAAATCACTATAATTTCATAACTAAAACCGAAAAACACAATAATTAAAAAAAAAAAACCCTGTGCAAGCTATTGTAATTTGATTGTTTTGTAACATATGTGCATGCTATTTTTTCAGTTGAAGCTTTGTTATTAATTATTAATTTTATATTTTTGAATCGGAGGAATTTTATATTAGGATTTAATTTTTAAATTGAATTTTAATTTAAGTTTTTAATTTTGAAGTGTCATAAATTAAATTATGTATTTTAAATTTTTTTAATTAAAATTTAATTTTATTCTTTTTATAGATTCAATCTATTTGTCCTAATTTTAGTTTAATTTTTTATAAATAACTCAAAAAAATTTATAAGAAACTCAAAACATAACAATTTTTTATTTCAAATTAAGATTTAAAATATAATATATCAAATTAAAAATTATAATTTTTAATTAATATTTATATTTGACATAATTATAATTTTTTTTATTTCATCGTTCAACCAGAAAAAATCATTCTGTAAAGCATGTCTAATACATGCACAAAATTTATTAATTTATTTTTAGTATGATATATTATATCTAAATTAATTAAATACAAAAAAATTAGTATGTTTAAGAATATTTAAAAAAAAAAAAAAAGGATCGAGCCTTGAATTGAGACAAAAATATTAATTAAAAAAATCAAAATATAAATTTTGATTTAAGACACTTCAAAATTGAGATCTTAAATGAAAATTTAATTTAAAATTTGAGCCCTCATATGAATTTTTCCTTCAGAATTTTATCTTAAAATTCACCTATTTCTTCCTTTTAAGTGTTTTTTTTTTTGTGATTATACTGAGAAAAAATCATTTGTCAGTTGAGCTACACTTGTGTAAAAATTTCTATTGTAGAAATCTTTCTAAAAATAAATTTAATAAAACAAATTGACGGTCTTACACTGGTACTCATTTTGTTGCTGGCTTTGGCTTCGCTAATGGAATTAGCCCACATATATCCTTTTCCCGTCCATCAGCCATATCTTTTTCCTTGGCTAAAGTTTCGTTCCCTCCTTTTTTTTTTTTTTTTTTTTAAAGATTACTTTTTTTTTTTTTTTGTAAATTATGTATTGATTTGATAAACTTCAACTAAAAATAGTAACACACAATTTAATTTTATAGTAACACATATTTGATATTACAGTAATACACATTTGCTCTAATTGTAACACAAATTTACTCTGAGTTTGTGTTACTATATGGACAAATGTGTGTTACTTTAAGGACAACATGAATTTTTATATGAATAAATGTGTGTTTCTTATTTATTCATCATCCCCTTAAAATCTAAATATATTTAATCATGTAGGAATATATTTTTTACTATTTTACATTTGTTATTATATGAAAAATTAATTATTTCTATAAAAATAAATAATACATTTGTGATAAACTAATATTTATTCTTATAGTAACACAAATTTATTCTTTATATTATATAAAAATATTTATTTTATAAAATAAATGAATATATATAAAAAGAATAACATTTTATATGATAGTAACATACATTTGCTCTAATTGTAACACACATTTACTCCTCATTTTGTGTTATTATATGGGCAAACGTATGTTACTATAAGGACAAAATAAGTTTTTATAAGAAAAACATGTATTTCTTATTTATTCATCATTATTTTAAAATCTATGTATATTGAATCATGTAGTAATACACTTTTTACTATTTTATATGTGTTGATATATGAAAAATTAATTATTTCTATAAAAATAAATAATATATTTATGAAAAACTAATATTTATTCTTATAGTAAAACATATTTTACTCTTTATATTACATAAAATATTTATTTTATAAAAATAAATGAATATATGTAAAAAGAATAACATTTTATATGATAGTAACATGAGTGCTTCTTATGTCAGTCAGGGTGTTGTACTGACTGACAATAGTCAATTAATCTCAGTCATTAGATTTGAAATCCTAAGGTTTTAAATTAGTGACCTGCTACCTATTGTACTATACGTTGTACTGACCATCGTACTGCATCGTACTAGCTATTGTACTGTGTTGTACTGTTGTACTATTATAATAAATTAAATAATTTAAAAATTATAATTAATAATTTACAATTTTATCCTACAACTCTTTTTATTAAATAATTAAATCCATATATCTTAAACCCCCAATTGAATTAAATTATTAAATTTCATAACAAGAAGTTTGAATCAAAGGAAAACAATTGAGTCGTTCTCTTCTTCTCCACAAAAGCCTCGCGTCCCCCCACAGCACACACAATCCGCCATCGCCTCCTCCCACAGCACCGCCACGCCGTCGTCGCCTTCCCCCACAGCACCGCCATGCCGCCGTCGCCTGCCCCCACAGCACCGCCATGCCGCCGTCGCCTCCCCCATGGCACCACCACACCACCGTCACCACGTCACTAACCCATCGCCGCCGCCGCCTCCACCTCTTCCACCACGTCACTGTTGGTTCAAAATTTTCAATTGTTCTGCAAATTAGGGCTTACTGTAAGTGCTCGATTTTCCTTTACTCAAAATACTGACCGTTGCTCATATCTTGTCCTTATCGTATATGCATTTTGTTCTACAAATTAGGGCTTATTGTTCTGCAAATTAGGATTGGGAGTGGGGTTATTGGCCTTGGTGGTTGGGTTTATGGAATTTTAAGTGGGTTGGCTCTGTTTTGCTCAATCTGTTGCCTGTATTTGTCAATTAAGCGATCGTCATTTTTCACGCAGTTTTTTGTTGTCATCTGCCCTTATTTTTTAAGGGCACTTGGGTGTATTTACATTATGTGATCATTCTCAATCTTAGATTTAAACTTTTTTTAAGTGTTTATGTGAAATGCATCATATTCACTTACTTCAAATTTGTTCAGTATTCAATGAATATTGCACGTTATGGAGTGGTTGTCCTATTGTGCTGAATCCGAACTTAAATCTTTGCCAATTTCCCTGGTTGATATCCTTGCAGTGTGCACCTGGTAGAGTTATGGGGAACAGGGCCATACTTTGCCATGAAAGTAATGGACAAGGGTATAATGCTCAACAGAAACAAGGTATAAGCTGAATTCTATTATTTGTTTGCAGGGTTGTGCATTTGAATGATCAAAGACTGTGTGTGATGTTATATTTTTCTGTTACTCTATATATCTATTACTATATATAAAGAGCCTTAGATTGAAATTCGGCCAGTTTGTTGCTGGTAGTTGGTTGCAAGAAAACGTCAGTCAGCAAATGTAGAGTCAAGTTATTAAGCCACGCGTCCTTTTTGTTTTTGAATAGTGTATTTGCTTTATTTGTTTTTCTCTGTTTTATCAATGTTAACTGCCCCTTTTTCATTTCTCCCATTCTTCCCTTTTTGCTCCGATAACCTCCCGCAACCACCCCCAGAGGTTTTGAAGGTAGTTCTCCAGCATCTGCGCCCGAAAAAAGGTATACGTTTCTGTCCTTTAATCTTCCCCGTCCCAGTATTTTCTTTAATCTTTCCACTCCCACGGTCTACGCAGTCTGTGTTCATCCGCTGCTTTTCCATTTGTTGTTTTTACCGTCGTTTCTAATTGATCTCTTCTTTTCTCACCTTCCCCAAGGTTTTACTCCGCCGCCAATTTCCAATCAGTGCTTCTCCAATTTCAATTTCAGGTACAAAAAAAGGTTTCCTTGCTTCTCCACATTTTGCTCTCAGTTCTTATGATATTTTGTATCTGCATTTTTAGATATCCCTTCTGAAGGCTTCAACCTTTTAAATATGTTGATTTTATTCTTTGTTGTGTGAGACCGTCTTTTGTATCTGCATTTTTAGATATCCCTTCTAACGGCTTCAACCTAGCATTATATACAAAGTATATGTGTGCAGTGAGAATTATTGTTGATGCTGATATGTAGTCTATCAGCACTTTAGCTAATGAACCACCTTAATAGTGTTATCTTTTTGTCACTTTTTTTGTTACAATGGTCAACTTTTGTGGTGGCTGTACATAACAATAATGTTAGACCTCCATACAAAGAAATGTGGTTACAATGTTGGCAAATTAAAGCCATATTGTAACACTTAATTAAGATTTTTGAGTGAAAATTTATATTTGTCATAATAGAAGAGATAATGTGCCCTTAACCTCAAAATAATTAAGGGACTTATGTAAGTCGTAGAGTGGAATATTTGTTAGTCCTTTTGCTTTTCTTATTTTCATGGCTCAACTCTGTTCATTATGGTGCATTTATTAACAGAAGAGGAAATTCGGAGATCTGACGCTTTGGAGAATGATGGCATAGGGACATTAAGGTTTGCAATATCATTCTCTGAATTCTCTTATGCAGCCAGTTATATTTTCAAGTTGATTGCAATCTAATATTCTCAGATTTTACTCCTGTCAAAAAGAAAAAAAAATCAGATTTTATGGATCTTAGGTGTGCTGCATAAGATTTTTCATTCTACAATACCAATATTCTTCATATTAGGCGTTTCACTTATATGGAACATATTGTCTTCTCATCTGTATCAGGAAAGTGTCAAGGCAAGAGTATCTGAAGAAAAGGGAGGAAAAAAATTTAGATGAGCTCAGGTATTGAAGTCAACAACAAATTGCTTTTGAGTTAAAAGTTGAAATGTAGATATCTAGTTTTGCTAATTCTGTTGTTTGTACCTTCTCTATTTGGTAATCAAGAGATGACATAGAAGACGAGCAATATTTATTCGAAGGTGTCAAGGTGACTGAAGTGGAGCAGCGTGAGCTGAGGTAAATTTTTCTAGTTAAATTTTATTTAATCGGGATCTAAAGTTTCCATAGCTTCTCTAATGTTTTTCTGGTGTTTGGCAAGCAAAGAAATATTTGCTTTTATGTTGATGCTATAGTACTATAAAGCCAGATTGGACGAGGCCCAGAAAAAAGATAGGGAAATTTTTCTGGTGTTTTTCTCATGGTTTGATCAAGTTGTTTCGACTTTGTCCTCTTTCTTTTATGATGGTTTTATTTACCATAGAGCTAGCCTGGATACTTGTAAGTAAGATACTCATTGACATTGATTTGTCCTTATTTCCAATATAAAGAATCGAGTGTTCTATTTAGAGGGTGAATTCTTCAATATCTTCTCATTATGACTTCATGTTTGCATTATTAAGAACTGAGTTGAACTTCTTTGTCAAAATTATGGACTTAAGGTTTTTTATTTTCAGGCTTCTCATACGTCCCAGGGTACAAGAAAAGAATACATGACTAAGTATGATATTTAGTGTTAAAATTTTGTCATGGATATTGATTGGCGTCTTGGAACTGGTTTCTCTTGAAGTTTTCATTTGCCCGTTATATGTGTGGCCAAGAATTTGATCCTGTGGACTGGAAGTTCAAGGGGCTAGATTGAGCACACGAGGAATGAAATGTAGGGCTGTGAAAAATTCTGCTCACAGAATCTGGAAAACAGAAATGTATGCAGATGATACAACATCCGTAGATCTCAAACTCGAATAATGTCTTAATTTATGTTATGTTTATAACTTGATATTATTATTGGATTTTGTGGATCTAATGAGCCTAAGAAGGTATCTTTTAAAAGTTGAATCTATTTATACAATACAATTTCTTCATTTAGTGAGTTCGGTTTTGCATTTATATATTTGAGAAAGGTAAATGCATTTATATGTTTGAGAAAGGTAAATGCGCAGCGGGAACGTTTAAAGTAATTTTTCAGTGTACTTCCCAACCTTTATCTGAGGAGTTTATTCCTATATTTCCTACTCAGCAAGATATATACTTGTCTATCATTAATGCACACTTGCGGTGGCATGCATATTACAAATCTGGTAGAGGACTCTGTCAGCAAATGCAATCTTAAATGGAAATCTCTGTAGCTAACAAAGTATACCAATGCTATACCTTTTTTTAACTAATAACTTTATAAATTAAATTTATATTATTTCTTACTAACAAATTATATTTAACGTGCATCACACGTGTTACACACTAGTGGTTCATAAAGTCCAAAATTTTCGTTCAAAAAAAACTGGAAGCCCCTTCAGAGCCACAATTGTTGCAAAAGAAACTCACTATGATTCATAGAAGATGGAACCTAATTACAGCATAGAGCGCACCCAATATGGTTTGAATGCAATGCAACCTTTAAACTAGATATATCAAATAAGCATTCACCCGATAACACTTCATCACAATAAGATACAACAAAAGATCAAATCAATATATCCAACCCCACAATTCATCAAACAAAGTTAAACAAGGATCAAATGTAAAAATGGTTAACCAAATCCATCACAAATGAGGCAAAATGAGAATATTGGAAATAAACATGGAAAGAGATAGAAAGTGAGAGTTTGAGACAGAGTCATGATAATTGTTTTGTCACAGAGCGGGATTATCTGGATCTACGTCAGGAAATTGGGTGACGAACATTCTTCTCATCCATCGACTCACCTGCCTCACTTCCCTCCGTGTATCGGTTACTTCACCACGAATGAAGTTCATGTCTTCTACCATTTGTTCCCAATCGGCTCTCTGTAACTGTCATTCCCCAATCGGTCCTTGGTCGGGCACGGGCTCAACATTAATGTGCTCTTGGGGCTGGTTGTGATGCATCTCTTGTGGTGGTTCTTGCCCGACATTTCTTTGCACATCGTCCTCCTCCATCTCTTCTTCGACACCTTCATCAAGAACTCTCCTCCTTCTTCTTTGAGGTCGGTGTGCATCATTTTCGTCTCCAGTTTCAGGATCCACTACCCTGAAATTACCCCTGGAATTTTTCAACTCCTTATAGAAGGATTTTGCAATCCTCCGGTGCTCTGTTCCCATTAGGGACAAATTATTCTTTATTCCTCATCGTATCACGGTGGTTCTCTCCATATCGGGCAATGGGTAAAGGCTCCCACTATAGTTTGGGTAGCACAACCTGCCTAACCTCCTCACTATCATTTGGGTTATTTCAAGGTGTTCCATATCCAGATTCGTCCCCCTCACTACATTCCCTCTAGGATCATGTCCGAAGTGTCTTGCAATAAGGGTGATGAGTCTACCATTCCTAATAGTTGAGATGTTCCTCGAGTAGAATCTATCCCATTGAAGTATCAAATAGGCTGCTGCATTAAACTCTCGTACATTGACAAAGCACCATATCACATAAAGCTCATCTACCGGCAGTGAACCACTCTCAGCTCGGGAAAAGATTGTGTTTGAGAGAATCTTGTCAAGATACCGAATCACTGGATTTCTAATGTATGACACCTTCGCCACTCTCTAGCTGAAGGTAACTCCATCCCTATATGGGCTCTTTGTGAGTACTTTCCAGAAGTCATCTCTATTGTAAGCACCCTTCTTTTGAAAAGCTCTTCCTTCAGCATCCGTTGGGGCTCCCAAAATTAAATTCAACTCTAGGGTTGTCAACTGATGTTCATGACCATCGATCTTGAATCTAATTGATAATGGGTAACCACTTGCTTTCTTTACAATTCGGAGGGTGCTAAGGAACTCCATGGTGAGTGCATCATAGGTTTTTATCCTCATCTAAGCATTTCTATCCAACAGCCTGGCATAGAATTCACTCATCCCTACCCTATTAAATAGTTCTTCAATATCTCGAGTAATCCCAATTGTATCCATGGTTGGCGCATAGGGCAGTCTCGTCTTCTCAATCTTTCCGGTGAACTTACTCCATGCTCGTGCATATAAGTGAAACTGGTCACCAAACTCAACTCCATATTCTTCGGGTCCCTGAACATCCTGCTCAAGTTCTCTTAAGATTTCCTCATATTCTTCTCCCTCTACGGGTTCAACACACGCCATGTTCTCTGAAATTCAAGTTCATACTCAAGGGTTATTTCAATGTTTAATTGGATATCATAAGCAAATACAATAGTTTTCAACCAAAACTTCCTTGCAAGAAAGCATTCAAAACTCATGAATTCCACTCCATCCATTACAATCATCACACGAAACATAAGATTTTGACACACGCTCACATTCAATCCACACAAACCAACTTTCAGTTATCACACAACAACACATGCTTCAAACGGGTTAAGATTACATATAATAATCACATTTTATCTTTCATAACTCTGACAATTTAGTAGCAACATATAGAAGCACAACACAAACGCGAGACATGGATAGAGAGTGACATGAACACACAGAAAAAATCAATAACAGAAGTAGAACATACACACTAAGGAGATGCTAATGAACAAATTGAATGAAATAAATGCAAATATTATCTACCATCTAGTATTCTCATGAACTCGTCGGAAGAGTGACGTGAATCGGTTTTATAATGTCATTTTCAATTTGGGCTCGGGACATATGCTCGCTGGAATCCGATTTGCACGAGTGAAATGTCGTGCACTTTTGCACGACCTAACCTCTTGGTCGTGCAAAAGTGCGATGCCCTCTGGACAAAAGTGCGATGCACGAGCAAAATTGCGTGCACGTCTGCACGCCTAAATTAGCTAGTCGTGCAGAATGATTATGGTCACTGGACAAAATATCGTGCACGAGTGACATGTCGTGCACTTTTGCACGACCTAATCTCTTGGTCGTGCAAAAGTGCGATGCCCTCTGGACAAAAGTGTGATGCACGAGCAAAATCGCGTGCACGACTGCATGCCTAACTCAGCTAGTCGTGCAGAATGATTATGCTCACTGGACAAAATGTCGTGCACAAGTGACATGTCATGCACTTTTGCAAGACCTAACCTCTTGGTCGTGCAAAAGTGCGATGCTCTCTGGACCCCGGGACTTGCACGAGCATCAAGTCATGATGTCGTGCACGACTTACTCTGTTACTCGTGCAGGGGCCCGATGCTCACTGGACAAAAGTGCGATGCACGAGTAAATGGTAGTGCATTACTACACGGGTTAACATCTTGGTCGTGCAAAATGGAGTGGCTATGGTGTATGGCTTTTTTTTTTCTGATCGAGCAATCACAAAGCTCAATGTATTATTTGCGCACGAGTGAAATACCTTGTACCTGTACACGACCTCCTCCATTTGTCGAGCAAAATTGCTCGTTTTTTATTTTTATAATGTCCTATTAAATTTTTATTTTATTTTTGTCCTTTATCCAAGTGTACGAGTTCCAATTAAAAAAAAGTTAACCTGGGAGAAAATTAAATCTTGCAATTTCATTTTTTTATTTAGGATTGGAATATTTAATAATAAGTTTCTTTGTGTCTAATACACCCACAAATATTGTCGGTGTTGATGTGCTAGTAAACATTGCTTGTGTCCAAAGTTTCTTTGAACTACCACATACTATAATTCATGAAAATTTTAATTTATTTCAAATTTTATCAAATTTGAGTAAAAATCTCAAGTTTACAGATTATAATTTTGATATTTATGAAAGTACTTAATTTTCGTATTGTTTGGATCCAATCACAAGTCAAAGACACTATTCAATCCGATCATAATATTTCTCAACATTTGACAGACGAACTTAGTTAACTATACTCAGAACTAAAATGAAAAAATTGCAACTTAAATTGTTCAGTCTGAAAGAAAGTAGTAGATTACGTATTACATCATAAATAACAGCTGTTTAATTCAATACCAATAGGAACAAACATACTAGTCACTGTCCGAAAAAGAAATATTTTTTATGTCATCCACAGATTGCGCAAGGTTCCTAAATGCATCAAGATCTTGCTTGTCATTTTTCTTTTTGTCATCACTCGACACCCAGCACATGACAAAACGAATTTCCTGCATTCCAATATCCAAACATCGTTGAAAATAATTCTTTAATTCTTTATCTTCAAAAATACAATTGAACTCTAAGGAAGGAGCAGTAGAATTATTCTCCGGTACCTTTGATAATGATAGATGATCATTCTCAGGGTCGTGCAGTATGTCAAAATGCTCCACAAACATTTGACTTAAACCTGACAATGTCATGTCCTCAGTGTTCACATTCTTTCCCACAACTTCGAATTCAAGGACACCCCAACACCTACCTAAAATTGTAACTGAATCTCTGGGGAAAAAAATAGGGATATCATTTTGATGGAATAATAGGAACACAATCACAAATACAAAAAGTAACATTGCATGACACATTACCTATCATAAATTTGGTTTCCTTTGAACGTATACAACTTCAGGGCTAGTCTCCTGCGAATGGACACCAACTCTTCCTACATTTTCAATGCAGATCAATTTATTGCGTTGATCGTTTACTAGTTTACATTGGATAATATTCCTAAAATTTGCAATATTGAAAATAAGACATTGGTGAATTCAAATAAATAAATAAAATAAATTATTTCGATTTTATCAATTTCAACTCTAGGCGTAAACTGTTATGCTTGCATTATAATGTCTATTGTCAAGTGAAGAATTACAAAAGTGAAAATCTATATCAAAAAATTTAGAATGTTAAAACAGTACAACTTAACAATCTACAGACGCCTCATCACCTCTCCGGTCACAAGAACAGTACACCCATTTGCAATAACTTTAAATTAGGCAAAAACTAAAAGATAAAAAAATGCAGAAAATTCATAGCTTCTGAAACCTTGAAAAAGGCCACATAACAACTGATACCAGTCAAATGATGAACAACTAAACATTGTTCAGTGTATTTCCAATCTAAACATTGTCATCATATCATCTAATATTTAACTAATCAACTCAAACTCATAACCAATCTACAGATATAACTCCACTCTAGTAACAAATAAGTAACTCAATGGTATCAACACCATAAAAACTTAAATTTTTGGTATCTCAATCCGTATTAAAACTCGTATCCATCTGGTAACAATATGCGTAAAATCCCAAGATAAAAAAAGAATTAAAACCAGATTTTTTGTACACATCGGTGTATGTTGTGTCGAGTGTGCTTCGCATACCCTTCTTTTAAGGACCCTCATCGTCTTCGGTGAAATGTGACTTCTTTTCTTGCTCATCTTTGCTCTTTTTATTTGGACATCCCGTAACTTTATGTCCTTCGTACCTGAAAAATGGAATTTACAAATTTAATGATGTCCATACAAATAAACAACTTCATTAAGGACGTTCATATTCACATACCCACAAAACCCACATTTCTGCTTTCTATTTCCAGGCGCTCCACGTGGCTTACTCTTCGACGGATTTCCAATACCATAATTTGCGACTGCCTAATAGGGTCTCCAACTTTACTCTGCTCACCAATTGTTTCATCCCTTTCGAGAACCTCTGAGGTACCAGACACCACATCCTTCAAGGATTTTTTTGCTTTTTGAAATTGCTTCATAAGATCTTCAGTGCCAGAAGCAGATTGAGAAGCATCCAGACACAGAGCAACACACTCTCTGTGCAATTGCATGAATCTTTGACGTTGGGAATCGCTGGCTGAAAATAAATTTGTAAAATAGACGTGAAGCTGCTGTCCAATTTTTGTAGTCCAACGTTCACGGATGCAAGCATTGGGGATCGTCGTGACACCCAATTGTTTGAAGGCAGAGAATAAGTGGCAACAAGGAAATCCCGTCGACTCCAATTTCTCGCACTCACAATAAAATTTCTCATTTACGTCATCTATATCCACAGACCAACTCTTTTTTTTCGAAGAACCATACTTGATGAATGTTAATTTTCTGACCCCACCATGCAACTCGATGGATTCTGCAAGAACAAGTGCTTGCTCTTTTGCGATTTCATTATGAACCTCGGTGCGTATGTTTTTACTATACACTGCAGACGCATGATCCACAAGAGAACGTAATGCAACGCGATTGTCTGATTTTACAGAATGTTCAGATTCACGTTGGATTTCGAATGCTGCAAGCCTAAGAGTATGGAGGTTGTTAAAAAATTGCTTCAAAAATTCACAGAGATTAAATCCTTGCTTACCCCTAACTTTGAAATGAGCGTTCATCGACTCGGCTCTTTGGCTGCTCCTCATCATTGCTGTAAATTGGCCTTTGAAGTATGCCTCTGCCCACATTTCTCTTTTAGAATATGTCTCCAACACCCAAGAGTTTTCCGCAACCCCATATTTTTTTGTTATCGTTTCCCAGGCCTCCTCAAAATCATCGATGGATAATTTTTGCGTTGTCAGCCTTGAGAATTTATTGCAAAACTCAGGCACCTTAACATTTTGCCTACAATTCCGCCCTAAGTGCCAATTATAGAGCATGTGCTTAGTTCTAGGAAAAACATGCTGAATCGCTTTGTGCATCGCAACGTCTTGATTGGTAATCACTGACAATGGGGCCTGCCCACCCATTAATCTGAGGAACGTCTGCAACAACCAGGCATAAGATTCAAATGTCTCATTATGAATCAGAGCACCACCAAAAACACAAGTCCTCATGTTATTATCCACTCCTGATAGAATTACCAGAGGGAATTTATATTTGTTTGTTTTGTAAGTGCTGTCGAAAACAAGTGCATCACCGAACAACCTGTATTGTGCACGCCCAAGACCATCAGCCCAAAACAACATGTTCATTGATCCATCCTCACCAACTACTTTCTCATAAACTAAATCCACATCGTTGAGTTTCATCCCGTCTAATAGATACAGAGCCATGGTAGCATCTCTGTGCTTAACAAATTCCCTCCGCTCCTTTGCTAAAAAATTGTGCACATCCTTATTTGAAAATGCCAAGTTTGAAGGACCTTCTGCAAGCTTCAAATAATTCATTATTTGGCTTGTCCTAATTCCTACTTCATTCATCATTGTTATCACAGCTTGATTTCCGGGAGATATATTCCTGACAAAAAAATAAATTAATAAATAAGATAATCTACAAGTTCATCGGGTGTAATGTTTTGAGCAAAGATAAATCGTAATGAGTAATTTAATATGTGATACTAATTGAACAAATACTTGGCATGCAAATGAGAACAAATATATGGTAACGATTTCTGTAACGCAATTTCCGTACCTTTTAGCCTTCTTAGCAGTCGTCACAGTTTGTAGTTCGTGATTATGAGCGGATACAAAAGTGGTGACCTTGTACTTCTTATTCTCTTCAGCAACTCGGAAACAGACTTTACAACCACATCTGGTATCCGGTTTTGATCTGCGGACGCTTTTCGGTCCACCTATAGGATGTTTACAAAATCCAGCCAGAGAACACTCCCACTTCATATTTTTTATAATGCCATTTTTTATATCTGTGTGGCATTTTCGGGTTGTAAATCCCATTCTTCTCCCATATTTCTTAAAAAATAAATCAGCTTCATCCGTCGTATCAAAATTCTTTTTCAAAATAGTCTCGTCATCTAATGGGACATCATTGTCATCAACATAATTGGCATCCTCATCTGACCCGTCTTCTGAGCTAATTTGCTCCTCAAAGGAAGACTCGTCCACTTCTATATCTTCAACTTCAACGTCTGACAACATTACGATATTTTCTAAAATGTAACTGCAAAAAAAAAAAGGAAATATCAATAAATCTGACACAAATATTGGCAAATTTTTAACCACAATAGCATAGATCAACAAAAACTATACAGTTGAGTAATATTTCAAACTTTTACTTGCAGATTACTGGAGATAAGCAGGGTGCTGTGTTTGGTGATTTATTGTTTGATGCACAAATGAATAACACGCAGACACCCTACACAACCAAACAAAAATAAAAAATAAAGGATTGAAATGTAAAGGATCCAGTTCACCACTGGAGAAGTAGCAAACAAACTCATATTGCTTTACGAGTTACACTACGTTTAGGTTAGAAGTGCAAAGATGTCCAAGAATTGCTATAGACTTCACAGATCATGTAAATTCACACAGTAGACTCATGCTAGATATGATGTTAACTTTCCGATACCACTGAAGAAAAAAGAGAAATACAACTTTACTATAAAAACTAACAAGCCGAATATCAAAAAGAAAATTTAGCACTATCTATTCAAGTGTCGTAGATTTGCAACACAAATAATCAGAATGTTCAACAAAATAAAACCACCACAAAGACAAAAGGGATAATTCCGAAAAATACAAGCCCACAATTTTAAAAAGGACAGAAGGGAATAAATTATAACTTTGAGAAGTAAACGTTAGTCTATATCTCCTTAACAAAGCAAATGAATGGTCCATATATTCAAGTTTCAGTGGTTTTTCACCGACAAGAGAAGTAGTGGCAGACAATAGGACAATGTTAATGGGTTGACAGCATAAGTTAATGGATTTCACATCATGTCATCACTATATTCTTAGGTTCAAGTTTTACAGTATAATATCAGACATCATCCATTTCAACCTGCAACGACATACACAACAACGAATAAGAGAAAAAAATAAAGAAAAGAGTTCATTATCACCTAACAAATCATTAGAGTTCTCTTAGGCATTTCAACAAACACTTGGTGAGCAGAGCTTAAAAAACCATAACTCAAAGAAAAATAAAGGAGGTTACCAGTTTTATGAGTAATAAGTTAGAAAAATAAAATTTGATTAACAAAATCGAGCTAACAGTAGAACCTAATTTGATTAACAAAATTTGCAGAATAATTGAAAAAATTTAACTAACAGGACGTGGTGGAAGAGGTGACGGCGGCGATGTCTGGCGTGGTGGTAGCAGCGGCGGCGGCGTGCTGTTGGTGGAGGAGTTGACAGACAATGGAGGAGGAGATGTAATGAAGAAGAAGCGTGACTTTATGAACTAAAAAAAGAAGATATAACTATTTACTTATTTATTCTAAATTCATCTTTTAATTTAATTTTTTTTAGTATTTTTGAATAATTTGTAAAAAGGGTTATAATGGTAAATTGAAAAATATAATTTAAAAAATAATTTAACGACATTAAATAAGTACAACAGGTCGCATGTTAGTACAATATAGTACAACGCCACGTGGCGCAATTTTAAAGCATGACTGTTATTAGTCAGTACAACACCCTGACTGACGTAAGAAACACTCTAGTAACATACATTTGTCTTAATTGTAACACACATTTGCTTCTCATTTTGTGTTACTATATAGGCAAATGTGTGTTACTATATGGACAAATACATGTTTTTAGTTTAATAATTATATCTTGAAATCTAGGTATAATGATTCATGTAATAACAAATTTTTTACAATTTAATGTGTTATTATATGAAAAATTAATTATTTATATAATAATAAATAAATATTAGTGAAAAAATGATATTTTTTTATAATAACACATATTTTGTTCTTATATTATATGAAAAATTAATTATTTCTATAAAAATAAATAATATATTTATGAAAAACTAATATTTATTCTTATAGTAAAACATATTTTACTTTTATATTACATAAAATATTTATTTTATAAAAATAAATGAATATATGTAAAAAGAATAACACTTTATATGATAGTAACATACATTTGCTTTAATTGTAACACACATTTGCTTCTCATTTTGTGTTACTATATAAGCAAATGTGTGTTACTGTATGGACAAATACATGTTTTTAATTTAATAATTATATCTTGAAATCTAGGTATAATGATTCATGTGATAACAATTTTTTTACAATTTAATATGTGTTATTATATGAAAAATTAATTATTTTTATAATAATAAATAAATATTAGTGAAAAAATAATATTTTTTTATAATAACACATATTTTGTTCTTATATTATATGAAAAATTAATTATTTCTATAAAAGTAAATAATATATTTATGAAAAACTAATATTTATTCTTATAGTAAAACATATTTTACTCTTTATATAACATAAAATATTTATTTTATAAAAATAATTGAATATATGTAAAAAGAATAACATTTTATATGATAGTAACATACATTTGCCTTAATTGTAACACACATTTGCTTCTCATTTTGTGTTACTATATAGACAAATGTGTGTTACTATATGGACAAATACAAGTTTTTAGTTTAATAATTATATCTTGAAATCTAGGTATAATGATTCATGTAATAACAAATTTTTTACAATTTAATGTGTTATTATATGAAAAATTAATTATTTCTGTAATAATAAATAAATATTAGTCAAAAAATAATATTTTTTTATAATAACAGATATTTTGTTCTTATATTATATGAAAAATTATTTATTTTATAAAAATAAATGAATATATATAAATTAATAACATTTAATATGATAGTAACACAAATTTTATCTTTTAGTAACACACATATGTCTATATAATAATACAGTTTAGAAGTGAACTTTTAAATTTGTAATATAATTAATATTACTTGATTTTTTTTAACTTAGCACATTAATTTGAAAAAAAAAAAAAGAAAGAAAGAGAGAGAGTAATGTAGTTGAAAAAACAAAAATGAGATTAGATGAAATATGATGGGCTTGGGAGAAGAAGGTTAAAGCACATGGAGTAAGTTAGGCGCGCACGAGAATAATGTCTGGAAGGTGAAAAAGGCATGCACGTCTTTTTTATTTGTTTAAAGTTTATTTTTAATAATTTTTACGGTAGAAATTTTTATATAAATTTTTGTCTTGTCAGTTTATCTCTTTTTCATTCTCCTTTTAAATTTGAATTCAATTGTAAAATTCAATCTTTCACAAGATCTTATTGCAAGAGAAATAGAATGAAATAATATATATATATATATATATATTAAATAAAGATATAAATGAGAAGTATAATATTAGTTTCAAAAAGTTGCTGCCATAGTAAACAATGGAAGATTGTTTAGAATATTAGTTTAGAAGATTGTTTAGAATATTAATTTAGAATATTGTTTAGAATATTAGTTGTTGTTGTGATGCGCACTATTCTAATGTGCAAGTCAATTCAAAGCTCTATAAATATTAAATAGGATAGATCGATTAGGCAATACCTCAAACACAAGAAATTTCAGAGATATATATAAAGAATAAAGTGAAGTACAAAGAGAGAATCAAGTGATTAAAAAATAAAAAAAATAAAAAATAAATAGGGTTGCATCCACACGAGGCAGCTATGAAGGATATGTATAGGGATATTTATAAATACAGATTTGAGATAGTCAAACTCTAAAAGCACACAAATCAAAAACTTAATTGAAATACTAATGAATAAATTATTGTTATAACACAAAATTGTTATTAAGAAAAAAAATACAAATACAATTGAGTTATACATGCCACTTACAGCATTTTAGCATTATTATTTTGACAGGTGTCACACTATGGAAATGTGTTTTCTCCTTTTTAATATATACTAGAATTTTGCTCGTGCTATTGCACGGGGCTTGTTTTTAATTTATTATTTATCCAAAATTCATTTTCTTCCTTTTTTATATTTTACATGGCAAAAATTTGTATGAGACAATACAAATTAAAATCCATTAACTACCAAAGAGATAATAAACCATGCTCATTTTTATCTCATCTAACTGTCTCATGTCATGAAACAGTCCCCCACAAAATTAACTTATTTTACATTAATCGGCTTTTGTAATTATATCGTGCATTAGATTCGTAAAATGCCCTCAAGCAATTGCAATGTTACAGAGTGGGCAACCGAACATAATGCATTATGGGTAGTAAAATTAAAATAAATAAATTACCGATAATAAATTTTAAAATTTAAAGATACAACTACATCTTACCCAAATTATCATCAAGATATTAATAGAAACTAAACTGTCTTACCCAGCTCATCACTCTGGACTTAAAAAATAGTTTTATTTTTTTAAGAGAGAGATAACACCAAAAATAATATAAATCATCTAACCCAAAATTGAACTGAGGCATTTAATGCATACATGACATGATTTCAGGCAAAATTTCCTTCTTATAGTAGTTTTTTAAAGTTCAACAATATCTAAAAAAACTCTGGCCCAAATGGTAAACCACACATTTTCAAACATCATGTCTCCTTAGCTATTAGAGTTTATAAGACTTCTTAAAAGAAAGTTCTTTGGGCACCTACTAAAGGTTAATTGTCTTATGTCATCAGCAGATAACAACACCAAAAAATACATTGACACACAAATATAACACGTTATTTATATTATATAATTAGCTGACATTTATTTGTTTGCTTTCCTTTGTAGAATTGAATCTGCAAATGTCAATCCACAAAAGGAAGAATGTGGGCTTGTATCAAGGGAGATAAAATTAATTCCAGACATAATATTTCAGAAGTAGATAAGTTTTAGATATATGATACAATCTTAAAAAATCATGAGACTGCCTACGGGATCACTCAAAACAATTTAAAAATTAATTATAATGTTACCATGCAGCTACTACTACTGTGTGGATGTACATATTACTGCCACACTCTTTAGATAAACTTCTCAATAACAATTAAAATTTACTACTAAATTCTTTAGATAAACTTTTCAATAACAATTAAAATTTGCTAAATGTTAAGTAAAGAACCATGAGAATATAAGAATAAGGTATAAAATGATAACAATAACATACTAAGTGTGTTGGCTACATGAATTATGTGCAGCCAGTATGTTCGATCTAGGCATCTGCTCTTTTTAGGTCTTCTCATTCCCTTCTGACTTGTGTTAAAGTTTTTTTTTTTTTTATAATTGTCAAAGTGGTGCATGTAACGGTTCACTATGCACACATCCAAATTAACTTAATTGCTTTTCTCTTATGTTCTCATCTAATGGGGCTACCATCTCTCTTTCTTTCAAACACATTCATAGTGTGTCCACATATATAGAAGCTTACTATATCGGTAGGCTTATTCTTGGATGCAACGACCTGCTGTAGTTTTTGAAACATAAGAATCAAGTATAATTTTAATGAACTGCTACAATTATATAAGGTAAAAATAATTAAAGTTTTTACTTCTTGAAACTAAACATTTATCCAATAATATGTAAGGGACAATAAAATGATGATGTAATTTTGTTTTCTATAATTTTAAAAAAGTAAAAGCAATGCATGCAAAAATCAAGCAAATTAAAAAATGTATGTGTTCTCATTTAGTAGAAGAACCCACACATAAAGATAGAGAGGGAGAGTGTGCTTCTTGTGTGTGATTTTCCTTTTGTTGAGAGTGTCATTATTTATTTTTGCTCAATTAATTGATTAACACCTATTCTTTCCTTTTCTGTAGGAGGACTCCCATCTTCTAGCTGAGTTGAAGCACAATTTGAAAATACACAATGCTCAGTGTAACCATTTTGCAAATATGAAAAGATGAACATAAGATTTGTCAAAGGCATCATTGAGTCCGTATCTAAGCCAAATAATAGGTATTGAGATGATGGTTAACATGGCCAATACTGAGCATTAGGCTCGATCCTTTATGGTCACCTTGCTTACTTTCAAAAGTAACTTGCAAAGATGACCCACCTAGGTCAAGTGCACCATATGTTTCCTTTTTACCAACACTCCAGTATGATAGTTTAAAGCTATCCATCAATAATAAGCTCCTCCATTCCGATGATATCCACTCATTTTTGCAAAAAAATTCTGACCTCCTCAGAGTTGATCAAGCGCTGTTCAGAAGCCAATCAGAATCTAAACTTGACAGCCTTCAAACTCCAGCTGTAGAATATTTAAAAAAAAAGAAGAAGAGAAGTCGTCTTATTTGATTATTCAGGAATTTGTCTCTCAGCCCACTTAATTAAGAAAAGAAATCGAGCACAAATTCCATAAGCATCCACAAAAGTTTATTTGCACCAGTTTCATCTCCTAATAGCAGTGTAGGACATGTCTGTCAACATTCATGCAAATTATACATCAATATTTTTAAGTAATTGTCGAGGATAGAGAGGTATACATGTCCAGATGTTATATACTATGTTGAAAAAATACTGATCTCGCCATAAAACTATGAGGGTGATTCTCGCGATCATGCTATATGCCCCATGACATTCTTGTATTTAACTTCAGCAAACTAATTATCCAACACATTGTACATAAGATTATATATCAATTACTGACCATAAAGAATGATAAAAAAGTTCAAAAAAGTATAAAATATGAAGGCAGTAATGCTTAATACCTCAAAATTGAAGATCTATCTTCAAGTTTAATTAGGTGCGGCTTATGCAAACAATCAGTTCTTTATCGCCCGCATTTGTCATGGAGGGGTGTTGACCCTATAACAAATACGGTTTAGTATGCTCCATCTCACTTGTAAAGTACTCCCTCCGTCCCGGAGCAATTTGCAAAGAGGGAGGGACACACAAATTAAGAAAAAAGTGGAATAAAGTAAAAAAAAGTAGTGTTATGAGGGTTAATTTGGTAAAATTTTATGTAAAAAGTAAAAAAATTAGTTGGATTGAGTGTAATGTGGGCCCAAAAAGTGAAAAAGTAGTGGCATTTTGTGTAAATATGTAAATATTGTGAGGGTGAAGTTTATAAAAGGGTTTCCATTTTTGGCCTTGCAAGTTCCAGTGGAACGTCTCGAAAAGGAAAACTTGCAAGTTCCTCTGGGACGGAGGGAGTATAATTTATGACAAACCTAATGATCTCAATTTTAATCCTAATCTGAATATTTCTACACGGGATAGAAGAAAATTTCACACTCATGTCCACAGGGCGCCTTGCACCTTCTAGAACTATGATATTAGATAACTTAATTTTCACAAAAGCTTAGTGCAACAAACTTTAGATGAGAAGGCAAGAAAGATATGAATACTTATCACAAGCCAACCAATATCAAATCACATTTTCTCTCATATTATAATCTGATTCGCATAGTTTAAATAATGCAACCTTATTCAGATCCCATCTGGCCAAAGATCTTTCCAATTTAGTTAGTGTACCTGTAAGGAAGATTACATCTATTATGTCAAATCTGTCGGTATGAATGAGGTTATGAATGTATAGCAGCCATTTAGATGTGAAAAGAGGGGTGGAGGACTTTAACAGAGAAAAAATTTCATCTAACATGATGATCAGAAAATGGTAACTCTTACCTAGATCATTCCATACAAATTCAGCCACCACTTGTGATTCATCAAAACCTGTCAGAAAAAAAAAATGATAAGACTACCAAAATGAACAGAAAGTGTCCAATGAATTTGGAAAAAGATAAAGAAGAGCTCACCATAGAATTTGAAATCACGGACAGTAGTTATGTCACTGCTCCAATAGCTTATGCTCTTGGGCCTCCATCGTATATTCAAAATTTTGGACAAAAAACACATATGTAGAGAAATATTTTGTAGATAATCTTGACATATCATATTAAAAGACACGAAAATCAGTAATCCTGCTATGCCCCGTTAAAAAGATCCCATTGCTTCTGGTTTTTGAATCTTTCTATGTATAGTTGCACTCTTAACAGGTGAATCTTTAATAGCAAAACAAACTTCTCTGGTCATTTAAATGACACGATTCATTGCTCGGTTATAATTAGTGAAATAAGGTAGAAAATGATGTTCACTTGGAAGAAACATAAAAGTGTGTGTGGCTTTAAAACAAAAATAGAGATTACTGCGTGGAAAAAAAGGTTGCACAACAGTGGTGAGACTCAAACTTCACAAAGAAACAAATGTGAAAATGAAAATACAAAGTTTCACACCGGTGGTAGGGAGACTCAATCTTCACATAGAAGCAAATGTGAAAATATCATTGGGAAAAGATTTACTCAAACAATTTGTTATTTAAAAAAAAAAATCTGATAAACTTTTCTCTTTTGAGTTTCATGTGTTCCAATGCTCATTTAACTATTTGTCAGTCTCTTTGACAATTTAGTCCTCTATAAGAGACTCAATTTGATGTCCTCCATATTAATCTAATATCATATTGTACGCAAATGATGAAATAATGAATACTACTCCCTTTAACATTGAAACCAACTAAATATTCCAGGAATTTCATTATATTAATAGTGTAAGAGAAGAAAAGGGTGGAAAGCAAACACAAATCACCTACATAATTCAATATTTGAACAAAAAATACATCAATAGTTAAAACTTGCATACCTTCAACCGAATCTTCCATGAAAATTCTTCAATATTACAACCAGCCTTCTTTTTTTTCTCAATAATTTTCTGTTGATTTAACAAATAAGATTAATGGACAGAAAACTAAAATATTATTGTAAGGTACCTGCTTGAATTAAAATTAAAAAAAAAAGTAACAACAGTGGTAGAGAGACTCAATCTTCACATAGAAGCAAATGTGAAAATGTCCTTTGGAAAAGAATGTCACAAACACTACGTTATTTTAGTCAAATTTTCTAATAAACTTTTCTGTTTGAGTTTCCTGTGTCCTCTGCTCATTTAACTACTTGCCAGTGTCTTTCACAATTTAGTCCGCTATAAGAGACTCAATTTGAAGTCCTCCATATTCATCAAATTTGATATTTTACACAAACGATGAAATATTGAATACAACTCCCTTTAACATTGAAACACCAACACTAAATATTCCAGGGATTCCATCATACAAATAGCGAAAGAGAAGAAAAGGTGGAAAACAAACACACAAACACCAGTACATAATTCAAAATTTGAACAAAAAACACATTAATAGATACCTTAAACTGAAACTTCCAGGAAAATTCTTCAATATTACATTTGGCCTTCATTTTTTTTCTATCAATTTTTTGGTGATTTGACAAAGAAGATTAATGAAAAGAAAACTAAATTATTATTGCAGGGTACATGCTTGAATTTAAAAAAAATTTCACTGCGGTGATAGAGAGTCTCAACCTTCACATAGAAGCAAATGTGAAAACGTCCATTGGAAAAGAATGAGTCAAACACTACGTTATTTTAGACAAACATTCTGATAAACTTTTCTGTTTGAGTTTCCTATATTCCACTGCTCATTTAACTACTTGCCAGTCTCTTTTATTATTTAGTCCACAGTGACTCAATTTGAAGTCATCCATGTTCATCAAATTTCACATAGTGTGCAAACTATGAAAATATTGAATACTACTCCCTTTAACATTGAAACCAACACTAAATTTTTTCAGGAATTTCATTGTGCAAATAGTGTGAGTGAAGAAAAGGTGGTAAGCAAACACACATTCACCAGTACACAATTCAAAATTTGAACAAAAAACACATTAATAGTTAAAATATGCGTACCTTAAACCGAATCTTCCATGAAAATTCTTCAAATATTACAGCCAGCTTTAATTTTATATAATATCTAAATGATCGCCTCCTAAAAATTTAATCCTAATACACCACCAATAGAAGATGAGTAAAATATACTTGTAGTAAGACTGGTCCTACGATAGAAAAAGTTTGTCCCAAAATCGCTCTCGTTGCCATGAACTCCGTAATAGGCTTATAGATTACAACACTACCTCATACAACCCTCCCTTTACAGGAACACCAACTCTTTCTACATCAGTTGTGAATAGTTGGCATGATTCAGGACTCTCTGAAGAATTCTTTTGGCTATGCTGTCCCTTAGAACCTTCACCACACTCTCATACTCTCTCCATCAACTTGAAAGTAACTCTTCATCTAGCCAACTACTGTCAGCACTATACCTCGTAAATATACCTTTGCAGTAAAAAAAAAAAGTACACATACAAAAAAGCAAGAAACCAAGTGCAGAAAAAGGGAAATATCATGACCTGCAAGAAAGATGCCACTATCGCCAGAGAATCCCTCATACAAAATCTAAAGTAATCACCTTTCCCAACAATTTCTGTTCGAGGGATAGATGCGGCAAGCTCTGCACAAGAAAAGGGAAATCACATAATACAGACAACCATGACCAAAAAATACTCTTTATGAAAAACAAATACAAAATTCCATACACTTCCATAACTATCCATTTTAGGGTTGTACTGCTATACGCCATTGAGTAGACACTATTTTTTATGGTTTGCGACAATATTACAGTGGTGAATCAAGTAAATTCGCATGAGTGAGAGAAGTTAAAGTCACAAACTTCATTTCCAACATGCAGAAATTGATGTAGACTCGGTTCCAACAGTTCTTTCAAAATTTCCAAATACAATTTTGCATTGTGGCTGTCATAACGGCCAGAGCAACATCATAAACGGACTAATTTGTTTATTTCTGACTTAAAGAGCCTTCACTCTTCATCATATGAGACTTCCTAGAGCATAACAAATCTCACCGCTCACCAGAAACACCTTTCTCTATAATCTCAGACTGAATATCAAGAAACCATCAATGGATTGGAAAAATAGAGAAAACACAGCAAACTCATATGAATTTGATCGATCTAATGAACACGAATGAGATGGGAAACCACCCAAAATTCATTATATTTCAGCAATCTTCAGCTCTCTCCCTCATATTACAAGCTCATATACGAAACATAATAATGTAATGATAAGAACACATAAAACAGTTTCAGAGCAAACATTGTGCCAAGAAGGTATTGAAGTCCCACTCACACTCACCATTTACTCCCAAAGGCATCTTACAGAAGTACCACCGGAAGTCACCACCATCCGAGGGGCTCCTAGTGTGGGCAAGATATTTCTACCTTCCTTCGCACTGCTGAATCTCAATAGCCAATCTCCTTATATTCGACGGCGAATTCTTTAACATGTCTAGTGAAGTCTACACCGCCTCATCAGCATCAGCAGGCCCGATTTCCGACGGCATTTATGCCTTCTTTCCTAGCTAAAACCAATTATTTTATTTTCGTTAAGATATGAAATATCAGAATCTCAATTTAACTGGGCTTCCCTTCCAACTCATATGCAATAAAAATAATTTCTTAAACAATCAATGCAAGATTCAAGAAAATTACCAACTGGGTTTTCATCTTTTCTCCTAAAATTACGGAAATTCAGTGAATTATGTAGTTATAAAACAGAGTTAACTAAAATTGATAAGAGCAGCTTTTGGGGCTGAAATTGTTGCCTCAAGATATTTTGAAAATTGATTAAAAATCTGCAGAGATAAAGAAGCCAAACCTACCGGCGGTGAAATTCCTTTGTTCGAAGCGTCGAAGCCACGGTCGTCCGATGTCTTGTTCCTCGCCGCCGTTTAATCGAAGCAGCCCACCGGGCGAAATTTATCAAAACTCGTCGGCTCGTTGAAATCAATCGCTGGAGAAGATCTAATCCGCTGCCCAGCCGCATTGCAAAGTAAGGAGCCTGAGAGCCCAAATGAAGGAACAAATGCACCATATCTCCAACATTCAAAACCCATAACCCCCGCCACCACCAAAAGAAAAAAAATTGAAAAATCATAAATCAGATATTTGAAGAAGGAAAGCAGAGTATACCAAAAACATCAGAGATTAAAAGGACAACAGCTTTGGCATGAGGAGAGCCTTCATTATAAGAGTTGAGCCCTACAAATTGTTGCACAATCTCACCTCCATTGGTGGGGCTGAGGGTTGGTAAATTTAGACAGCATTGAAGGCCTGATATTGCTCTTGATCCTTGGAAATCACTTATGTGGGGTTCTTAATTTCATTAATTTCTAACAATGTTTTGATCCTCCAGCATTTCCCAAAATGACACAGCACTTTTAATGTGAATGTCTAAATGAAGTGTCATGTGATCTTCAAACACATGTTGGTGAATTTAAGATATTACAATTATATGTACTAACCAGTTATCCTCAATTGAGGTCGCCATTGTTGTTATCCATTTTCCTCTGGCAGCAACTGCAAAATCACATAACAGAAACCTCTGAAAATAAATTGATAAATAGTTTCATAAACTGTATGATATACGAAAAGTAAAATATTGCCATGGAGCTTGCTATAAGCTTTTAGACCATTCAAATAATCCCTTCAAATCAAGCGATTTTGCTATAAGCTTTTAGACCATTCAAAGTAAAATTTAATATGTCATTAATATGTTCCTGGATTTCTTCAATGGCGGAGCGGAAGGAATTGAAGAGATTGCGGGACATCAGCGGCACGAAATAGGAAGCGATTTCTCTTAAATTCATATACATTTTTTGAATTGATTTTATTGATGGTCCCTTCGTCTGGAAGGAAGAAGAACAGTTGCAGTAACGCTCCAGACGCAAACGCAACACACCGAGGGATTATAATAATAGTTGGGGGTGTTCTTAAGTTTTGCAAATTGACAGATGGCAGAAGTGGAGAGCTTCAAAATGCTTACTTGGCGCAAATTTAGAGGGGTCTTCTACTTTTATAATATAAGATGATTATCTAATAATTACAAAAAAAATAATTTTACAATCGAGCAGCTCATAATTACTGGACCAAGCTCCGCGTGGCCCGACAGATCTATTGAACCAGATTAAATAGACATGTTTCTTTTTAGGACGGTATATTTTTCACGTTATGTCTTTAAAATTGGGGTTTTCGGGATGGTTCAGCGAGCCCTGTCAGTTTTGACAGCTCTAATCGGCGCCCAATTCACTTTTATTGGTTCAACTGGAAAATGGTCCGGTCTATTGTGATCAAATTATCATGTAAAAGCCCAAAAAACCATAAAAACAGCCAAACCTCAATTATTCAAGACGAGAGGGGGAGGAGGACTGGAGGAGGCGCAGGCACAGGCGGAGGAGTTGAGTGAATAATTTCAGAAAATTAGCAAAGAGCCAAAGAGTGGCGTGAACAAATTAAGTTTTACTTTCTTAGTTTCTTCCAATTTTATTTGACCTAACTATGCCTAATACTTTACCATACTTTAGTGTTAGTTTGTTTTAATAAATAAAATTGATAAATAATTATTCTTTTTTTTTAATAAAATAAAGAGTTCAATTCATTTTATATAAAAAATATATGACAAATTTTTTTCGCCGAATGTTATCCTAAAAAATTCCATCTAAATTAAATAGACCAAGTTTCTAATGATAAAATTAAGGGACAAACTCATTTTTAGCCTTTTTTTAAGGTACAAACTCTTTTTT
>JAPKLY010000182.1:36848-124398 GCA_026898435.1 Prunella vulgaris
AGAGTTTGTACCATAAAAAAAGGCTAAAATTTATAGTTTTCTCTAAAATTAAATCAAAAGATAATTAATATATTTTATTTTTAGAAAGAATTTCATATTAACCCAAATTTTAAGATAAGTCTCAATTTAAGATTTTTATTTTGGAGTGTCTCAAATTAAGATCTATATTTTAATTTTTTTCTCAATTTAAGATCTAATTTTATTATCTTTATCTCAATTCAAGGCCCGATCCATTTATCTTTATTTTTTTAAAGCTTCACTAACATAATAATTTTTTTATATTTAATTAATTTTTTAAGTATAATATATCAAACATAATTTTTTTGTATTTAATTAATTTTTTAGGTATAATATATCAAACTAAAAATAAATAAATAAAATTTTATGAAAGTATTAAAATGCTTTAATATTTATTTTTTCTCGTTGAACGTTGAATTGAAAAAAATTAATTACGCCAAATATAAATATTAAATAAAATTATATATTTTTTATTTTATATTTTAAATCCTAATTCGAAATAAAATATTGTTATGCTTTGAGTTTTTTTATAAAAAAATAAATTGAAATAAAGATAAATGGATCGAGCCTTGAATTGAGACAAAGATAATAAAATTAGATCTTAAATTGAAGAAAAAAAAATCAAAATATAGATCTTAATTTGAAAGTTGAGACACTTCAAAATTAAAGTCTTAAATTGAGACTTACCTTAAAATTTGGGCCATAATATAAAATTCTTTCTTTATTTTTATAATAATATAGAAAATATTAAATAAAAATATATAAAATAATTTTAACAGCACAAAATCATGGGTGCACCCAATGCACTTGGGATTTAGGCTCAATTTTAATTTGGGGCACTTACAGGGAGGGATATTCCTAAGAGCATAAATACAAATTAGGACTCATTTTTTAAATATTTGCAACCGAGGGAAAAGAGAAACCAAATCTTCATAATATTGTTTGTCTAAAAATCTTCCACTTTTTATAACACAAGTACACCTAGAATTGACGAGCAACACTTGCGTAGAAATTTCTACCGTAGAAATTTCCAAAAATAGAAAAATAAAGTAAAGAAGCTCACTCGCAACGCAAGTGCAAGTTCGTGAATCCATCCCTGCGGTAACATGTCAAATCTTTTGCGGAGTAACTACTCTATCCATGTGGTAATGGGCTAATAGCCTAATTAGCCCAACTAGTTTTTCATCCACCATATTAAAAATATTGTTCATGCTACTAATCTTCCTTTTCCACTGTTGGCATTTTTTTTAAGTTAAATAAAAAAATTTATATTTTAATACTTATTGTGTTGATTAAAACATATTCAAGTAATAATATGTTACAAATAAATATTTATACATATAATAACACACATTTGATCTTATAGTAACACACATTTGCTCTAATAGTAACACACATTTGTCTCTCAGTTTGTGTTACTATATATACAAAATATGTGTTACTATAAGGACAAAATATATTTTTATGAGACTAAATATGTATTTCTTAATTTATTCATCATCCCTTTAAATTTAGGGTTATTATTTCATGTATTACATATATTATTATATGAAAAAATTAATTATTTCTATAAAAATAAATAAATATTTGTGAATAATAAATATTTGTTCTTCTAGTAAAACATATTTTTCTCTTACATTATGAGAAAAATTATTTATTCTATAAAAATAATTGAATATATGTAAAATAACAACATTTATAGGATAGTAACACACATATTCTCTAATAGTAATACACATTTGTCTCTCAGTTTGTGTTACTATATGGACAAATGTGTGTTACTATATGGGCAAAATATATTTTTATGAGAATAAATATGTATTTCTTAATTTATTCATCATCCCTTTAAATCTAGGTATATTGTTTCATGTAATACAAATGTTATTATATGAAAAAAATAATTATTTCTATAAAAATAAATAAATATTTGTGAATAATCAATATTTATTCTTATAGTAACACATATTTTGCTCTTGCATTATGTGAAAAAATATTTATTCTATAAAACAAATAAATATATGTAAAATAATAATATTTTATAAGATAGTAACACACATTTACTCTAGTAGTAACACATATTTGCTCTCCAGATTGTGTTACTATATGAGCAAATGTATGTTACTATATGGACAAATATGTGTTACTGTAAGGGCAAAATGTATTTTTATAAGAATAAATATGAAAAAATATTTATTTATACAGATAAATAAATATATATAAAACAACAATAATTAATTTGGAAAATAACATACATTTTTATAGTAAAATATATTTGTCTATATAATAACATAAATTAAGAGTAAAATTTTAAATTAATTATATAATATTGTTATTTTTTAAATCCTCAACAATTAAAAAAATCAATTACAAAATTTCAATTTGCATGCATGAGAATAGTTTTTACCTGGGAGAAAGTATGCATTATCCAAGGTACTGGAATAAAGGGTGGGCACGCACGCATATTGGAATGGACGAGGGTGCGCGTGAGGAAGTTTACTTATAAAGTTTATTTTTGAAAATTTTTACGGTAGAAATTTCTATATAAGTATTTGTCAGAAATTTTTATATAAGTTTTTGTCAGAATTGACCCTTACTTTTTAGGTTATACAGTTACCTATTCGACTGAGGAAATTCAAATTTTGAAAATTGATATACCTAACTTTATTTGAAATCTTGATCTGAAAAATGCTACCATAAAACGTAAACAAGAGTTTCTTTAAGTTGCTGACGATCCTTCATTACATGACAGCTAATCAAAATTTCATTATGTACTCTATATATTGCAGACAATACATTAGATTTGGTGTTTATTGCCCAGTACTTTATTACATATGGATGTTGTTAAGTGTGATGTGATGTATATGTTAATGTCCCAGGCTGATTATAATACAGAGTGGAACATGTATTATGGACGAATGACGAAGCAAACAAACTTTACACAGGCCCCGTCCCAAAAAATATAGAGGTCCTTGCTAAATTTTAAAATGAGGCCCTAGATTATATAGTCCAGAAAGACTACTTCAATAAATATTTCAAATGTTACTAACCAAATTCACAGCATACAAAATTTCAAACCAAATAATAATTACTCACCTCCCTCTTTTTTTCTCCCTTTCTATATTCTGTTCTTCTTTCTCTCTCTTTCTTTTCTTCACGTTCACAACACGACATATGCATTATCCCACTTAGTCCGTCGTAATTTCTCCCACCAAAGTTACTCTAATTCGATGCCAAATAAATAGTTCCGATTTCACCTACTCTCTATTGAATAAATAGAATAAAAATGGTGAGATTTGAAAATACGAAATAGAAATAGCAAGAGTAACATTTGTTTTCCTCCTTCATCAATCTTCATTTCTCCTCTTCTTCTCCTCTCTCCCAATCTCTATTTCAGTTTCTACATCCAAGTACCTGATATTTTCGATTCTGGTTATATGAAGAAAAAAAGGGTACAATTTTCTAATATTCTGTCAAACTTTTAACCTATTTTAGAATAATATTATCAAAAGTTTGTTTGATTGACTTTTTCAAATTATTCCTTCTTATTTGATTTTTCTCCAAAAAGAATATATTTTTTCGAAAAATAATCAAGAGGTTTGTTTGGGTTGTTTGTTAAAGATATTTAGATTTATTTATTTGCTTATTCTTTCATATTTTTCTAGTTTTTTTTTTCGCTTTTGGGATATTTTTAACATTACAAACAAAAACTATTTGATTTTTTTACTATTTTTTTCTTTTTCTTTTTTATTATTTTGGAGTTTTTTTTTAAAGAAAAATCATTATTAAAAATATTGGTACTTTAACCAAAAAAAATTATGGGGCCCCTGAATTTTGGGGGCCCTGTGACATGTCACTTGACACACCCCTAATGAACGGTCCTGACTTTATATGCCTTATTATGTTTTTTTCATTCATTTTTTCTTAAATGTGTAGCTGCTTCGACTTCAACAAATACACATATGTCGAGTAGAACCGCGGGAAAAGCTCGAGGTTAATATAATTTTTTGGGTGTTTTACATATTGATTCAAAAAAATCACTATATTTACAAATTAGTTCATAAAAATTTGCACAGAAGTATTTTTTTTTTTTGCACATAAACCATTTTGTAATTTGTGCAAATTTGTTGAACCAATTTGTACTTTTCTCTAATTTTTTAGAAACCAATTCACAAGCATTAAACAGGTTATTATGTCGTTAAATTATCTAAATTAAACTTCACTATTCGTATAGGTAAAAGAGTGCTGATGGAAGATGATGCTTTTATTGATGATTCAGGTAATCATTTGTATTAGCACAAGTATCACATAAAACAATACTATAAGTATGTCAAGTCAATTCAATGGTAATACATTATAAAGATTTACCTTGGGCTTCGTTTTGTTTTATTAAAGATTCTGAAAGTAGAGCTCCGCCTAGAAGACAGAAGGGAATTAGAAGAAGACCACATATGCACATACAATCAAGGTAATTAATAAATTTCTGTGTAATAAATGGGCAGCCTTTCTGCAAATAGTATATATAAAACTTGTTAAAAAGATAATGTATGGTGTATTTTTAGAGAGACTGAAATAACTGTTTATATTGTTAGTATTTTTTTAGTAATGTATGTTTTAACTTTATAATGTAAGAGAAAATAAAAGTAGAATAATTATTGTGTGAAGTAAAAATATAATAATAGTTAATTGATATATTTATGTAGGTTATTTACAAGGATTAGTGTTAGAATTTTAAAATTTTATTTTCAAAACTCAAATTAGAATGAGTTTTCGATTTTAAAATCCAAACCAGAATTTTTAAATTCCAAAAAGAGCATACCCTAATTTCAATTTATTTTACTATATAGATCTATTTGTAATTTTTTACACTTATTTGTAATATGTAGTGCAGAATTGAACCCTACTTGAAATTATCTTTTAAGGTTTGTGTAGTTATAACTACTTTAAAGGAGGTAATAGTAACTGAGTGACAGAGAAATTAACCAAGTTCACACATTTAGTGTCATATACTATACTCAAAATAAAATTGATGATTTCAACAATTCAGGCGTTTTATTCAAATTCTTCAATGGTATTGAGAATGAAATTTCATTTTTCTTTTTTACCCTTACATATGTTGAATGAGAGATTATGTTCATGGTGATTACATTACTAATGTTGTGCTCCAATTTTAGAAAAGTTGACAAAAATCAGAATGCTGTTGGTTGTGGTATGAGAGAATGATTGAGGAGGATGATTATAAAGTGAGATGGAGGTAATCAAATGGAGGTGGTGATTACTTTATTTAGGAGAAAAAACAATGCTACGTACCTCATTTATTATCATTACATATAATAATTATTATGTGTATACCCCATTCCCATTATCATTGAAGAATTTTTTTACCAAGCGCCCCCTCATTTTTCTGTGGTACCAAAATAAACTTCATTTTCATTAGATTAATTCTTGATCTTGGGTATGCATGACATGCACTTAAATTTTAAAAATCAATTGCAAAATTACATAATTTGAGTGCAGTGTATGTTTAAATTAATAATATCCTAGACAATAATCAATATTAATACACTAAACAATAATTGATAATAGCTCAAATAATAATCAATAACGCTATAAATAACAATCAACAATATCTCAACTTTTAATAAATTTATCGATAAAATGTTTAATATTCAAGTGCGTGACATACATTCGAGTATATACAAGAATATATGCCAGTCATTCAAGATGCATGGAGCTGGAATAAGCAGGCTTCAAAGTGGTCAAGCTGTGTCTGTAAAGTTACTTAAAGGGCGACCGAGACTTGTGTTTAAGAATTGAGTTTCAACCATGCATAATGTCAATGTTGCCAAACTGGCTGGACATTGCGCAGAACAACCCAATTGCGTGCTTTTATATTCGATTTCTCTTAAAAGTACATCGATCTAGACAGTGAATTTATTGAATTGAAAGAAAGTATGAGATAACCGAACCGAATTATAATAACCGAAAACCGAACCGAATTAGGGTATAACAAACCGAAATCGAACCGAATTTATATAAAACCGAATAGAAACCGAACGGAATATTTCGGTTTGGTTTCGGTAAAAACCGAACCGAATTTTTTTTATTTTTGTCCAAATAAGTAAATAGCAATGCAAATATATATATAAATATTATTAAATATATATATTAATATTTATTAAATATATGATTATTTCGGTTTGGATCGGTTAATAACCGAACCGAACCGAATACCGAAATTCTAAAAAATGATAACCGAAACCGAACCGAATAATACGGTAATCGAACCAAATTCATATTTCGGTTTGATTTCGATTCGGTTTTCGGTTAATAACCGAATTATGCACATCCCTAGTTGGAGTGGCTTGCTAGAGAGATTGAGTGTATACACAGCAGAATTTTACATTTTGACATCAATCCTCCTCTGTTGTAGAGCTACCCAAATTTTGTTCCAAAGAGAAAAATATTGCGAGTTTGACTCCTACTATAGACTATGTTTCTCCTTAACTAATCAAGAAATCCTTGTATATATAGCAAGCCCTTTGTGCTTACAAAGATTTCTCTTAATTCCATCTCTCCAACAATATAATATCTTGATTAGACCGCTGAATAGACTCACTCTAATTATACTCCCCTAGCCTCAATTCTATTTTTATAGAGACACACTCATGTGAAATGTTTCACGGTATAAAACATATTATATTAAAAATTTGTGGGTTCTTAACCGAGTCGGGTTGAATTTGGGCTTTTTTTTTTTCAAAATTTTCTCAATTATAATATCAGATTTTTTTTGCTCCTAGATATGTTACATTAATTTGGACAAAAACATGTTACTAATAGACAAAATGTGTATTACAATCAGAATAAATGTTGTTTTCTTTACATATATTTATTTGTTTTTGTAGAAAAAATATTTTTCCATACAATCTAATAAAAATGTGTGTTACTATAAAAAATATTATTTCTCCATAAATATTATGAGAAAATAATATATTTTCTTATAGTAACTTACATTTTGCTTTAGTATTATATGAAAAATTATTTATTATTTAAAAATAAATAAATATGTATAAAAAGAATAATATTTTATAAGATTATAACACACATTTGCTCCCCAATTTGTATTATAATATGGGCAAAACATGTTACTGTAAGAGAAAATGTACTTTTATAAGAATAAATATGTATTTTTTAATTTAATCACCATTTCTTTAAATCTGGGTATATTGATTCATATATTAAGATATTTTTTTTACTATTTTATATGTATTATTATATAAAAAAATAATTATTCTATACAAATAAATAAATATTTATGAAAAATCAATATGTTTTCTTATAGGAAGATACATGATTTTTCACTTATATTATGTTAAAACTATTTACTCTCTAAAAACAAATGAATATATGCAAAATAACAACATTTTATAAGATTGTAACACACATTTGCTCTAATAGTAACACACATTTGCTCCCCAGTTTGTGTTACTATATGAGCAAACATATGTTACTGTAGGATAAAATGTATTTTTCTTAAAACAAATATGTTTTTTTAATTTAATCATAATTCCTTAAAACTAGATATATTGATTCATGTAATAATACATTCTTTAATATTTTATGTGTTATTATAAAATAAAATAATTATTTATATATAAATAAATATATTTATGAAAATGTAATTTTTTTTCTTATAATAATATATATTTTGCTCAAATATTATATAAAAAAATATTATTTTTATAAAAATAAATGATATATATATAAATAACATTTTATTTGATTTTGTTCCAAATTTCATATTTATATAATTTTTTTCCTTGTTTGTGTATTGTCTACACTCTACAAGTGTGAAACAAGATTTTGGACGGGGGAAATACTTGGATATTTCTGGCTCTCACTCTCTGCAAAAGTTGCCTGGACCACTGCACTTTGACTAAAACCCATGTCGACGACGACTAATATCTGTCGTCCAAGGATTAAAATTTCGCGAAATTTCGGAATTTTGAGGGTACCGATATGGAAATTCACTTGAACGATTATTTTTCCAAAATTTTGGTAAAATTTCGGTAAAATTTCGGGAAATTTCGGCGAAATTTTGATATCGATCCAGGGTAATTCAAAATGTGCAGATTATCGAGAAATATCGTGGAAATTTCGGTAATTTATCGGTCAAAATTTCGACAAATTTCGGGAAATTTCGATATATTTCGGGAATTTCTCTAATTTGATGACTTGGTACCATTATTGCTTTAGACCAAGATGGTCTTTCTTCTTTTACATTTGAGGCTCATAGGACATCATTTTGGTATTAGTTGTGTAATATTCAATAATTATGAACAATTGTTGTATCGTTTTATATGTCTTACGTATGTTTTCTTGATATGTTTGTTGTAAGATTCTCATTTTATTGAGATTTTAAGTTCAATTAATGTATTAAGACTAGTAATAATATTGTCTAAAATTTCATGTCAAATTTCCATCATTTTAATGAAATTTCCGTAAATTTTCTATTTTTTACCGATATCGATATTCGATATCGATATTTCCACCGATATATTCATAAATTCAGGGTACCGATATTTCCGTCGATACCGATATTTTCATCCTTGCTGTCGTCTGCTCTGCATCCCCTTGAAGAAAGCTCAACCATGCGAGAGGAGGATCTCTCTCTCTCTCTCTCTTCCCAGTGCTGAAGAAATTAATTTCTAACTATTCAAAGAAATCACGATGATCAGCGAAACTCTGCTACTCTTCACAGCTTCATCTCTCCTGATTCTACTCCAATGTCTTCGAGCATCTGACGCGTACCTGATTCGCGATAATGTTTGTACCCCTTCCGCCTGTGGTACTATTCGCAGTATCACCTCCCCCTTCCGCCTCAAAGATGATCCCAAAATGTGCGGTGACCCAAACTACGAATTATCCTGCGAATTTAATGTCACCACACTCTATCTCGCCTCCCACAAATTTCAAGTGAAATCAATCAATTACCAGGGTAGCAGAATTAGGGTTTCGGATGCTTCCATAACCAGCGACCTATGCTCTTTCCCCCAATTCTCTGTATACGCCTTCAATTTCAGCAACAATTACCCTTACAGCATCTCCGAAACCTTTCGTTTTGGTGATGCCAGACCCCAGGTGGCTTCGCCCATTAATTTTATGAGCTGCCCGAATCAGTTGAATAATTCTTCCCCCTTCACGGAATTGGATTCCGATTGTCGCAATTTTATGGATTCATCCGAGGGCAGGAGATATAGTTATGTGAAGGTTGGGCATATGAATGCCTCAGATGTGAGCTACATGTGCAGAGTAGATCGTATAGTGTTGACATCGTGGAAATTTAAGGATTTGAAGAACGTATCAGTTGCAGAAATCCATGAATCTTTGGTGTATGGATTTGAGATGTCTTTGTTCCCCTTTAGGTGCATTGAGTGCAAACCTAATAAATGGGTGTGTACGGATATCAAACAACAATTGAACTGCCGTGAAGGATCTCGTATTGAGCTTCATATGGATATGTGTAAGCACACAAGTTCTTCTCTTGAGATCCCATATTACTCTGTTTTATTTCTAATTGCTAATGAATAATCATGTGTACGTGCAGGGGCTGTGATGCTTGTGCTCCTCGTAGGTGAGGCCCTAACTTCATTTCTTCTTCTTATTGTCTGATCTAGATGAACATGGAAAACTCAGTTTGTAATGCAAAAGTGAGAGATTAATCTTGATTCTTGGAGTTAACTGAAATAATTACTGCAATGAGCAACTTATTTGCAAGAAAATCAGTATATTGAATATTCAAGTTTTTCATTATTGGAAATGTTTAGAGATAGATTGCTAGACTTTATTTTCAGCTACTTAATCTGCCAAAAAACGTATATTCCAGTCGTTCCAGGATGCGTTGGAGCGAAAATAATCATCGGATTCGCTTATTTTTGGCTAATGTTCATCCTTAGCAATATAAGTTGGATCTTCGACACGCTTGAGGGTAAGAATTCCTACTCTCCTTTCTCTTTTGTCATTCACTTTTTCCTTGTAAAATATATGGAAGATAGATAATTAGGTAGTGGGATTAATTTAGCCATGGATTTCAACAGATTTCGTTTGTGTTTCTCTTTACATATTATGTATGTGGTGTATATGCAGGGGGGCTCCTGAAACTTCTGCTCATTCCCGGTGCGTTCTTAATTTTGTCTGCACCAAATAACTTCAAATGGCGATCTACACAATGGCAAGTTGTGATAGGATAACTTGATAAGTTTTTGTATGTTGATGGGCTGAATTCTGTCTTTTTTTTTTTTAAGGAATCTGCATTGCAACACGGTTCATCATTCTATTTCCTTGCTTTATGGGATTTTTGATCTACAAGTTCCGAAGAAGGCATTTGTCGGTATTTGATGCAATAGAAAACTTCCTACAAAGTGACAACCACCTCATGCCAATTAGGTACTCATACTCGGACATAAAGAGGATGACTAGAGGTTTCCGAGAGAAACTAGGGCAGGGAGGTTACGGTACTGTCTACAAAGGAAAGCTTCGAAGTGGCCATGATGTGGCTGTAAAACTACTCGGGAAGCCCGGAGGAAATGGTCAAGACTTCATGAATGAAATTTCTACAATTGGAAGGATCCATCACGTAAATGTCGTCAAGTTAGTTGGATATTGTGCTGAAGGATCCAAGCGCGCCCTTATAATCGATTTTATGCCTAATGGTTCCCTTGACAAGTACATCTATGGTCAAGAAAAAATGAATTGCTTGAGTTGGGAGAGAAAATATGAGATTGCAGTTGGAGTGGCTAGAGGGATCGACTATTTGCATAAAGGTTGTGACATCCAGATTCTGCATTTTGATATAAAGCCACACAATATACTTCTTGATGATAAATTTGTTCCAAAGATCACTGATTTCGGTCTAGCAAAATTTTGCTCCACAGAGAAAAACATGGTGAGTCTGACTGCTGCTAGAGGAACCATAGGTTATGTTGCTCCTGAACTCATCAACAGAGGTTTCGGTGGAGTCTCTCACAAAGCTGATGTGTATAGTTTCGGGATGTTGCTGATAGAATTGGTGGGGTTAAAGAGAGACTTGAAAGGGAACAATCAAACTCATAGTGAGTATTTTCCATGTTGGATATACGACTGCTTTGAGCAAGGCAGCAATATTGAAATTGGATTAACTGATGAAAACAACGATGATGCTAATAGAGAAATTGCTAAGAAGATGACGATAGTGGCATTGTGGTGCATACAGATGAGTCCAGGTGATCGGCCTTCGATGAATAAAGTGGTGGAAATGCTGGAAGGCCAAGTCGAGCGCCTTCGAGTTCCTACTCGGCCATCTGATTCGGCCCACAATGCAGTAAAGTACGAGGACCAAAGCTGGACTACGTACTCAACTGATTCTACGTCCTTGCTCCCTCATGATGCAACTTTCAGCCTTGAGATTACTGTTGCAGATTAATAGAGTTCTGAGGCAGTATATTTATGGGCTTAAGGGGTATAATAGAATTTTTATAGATGCCAAATTAATGGTGGAATTGTTGTTTGTGTGTAATGATTTTTGAAAATCTTATAGAATGGTCTAAAGGGCTTATGATGCCAATAGCATTATCTGTGATCGGCATTAAAAAACGAAGTTAAAAGTATAATATTCTTAAAAGTATCGCTAAAAAGTATTAATAAATATAAACTAAAAATGTTCAAACTCTATTTTATTTAATAATTTTGAAAATTGAGTAATTTTCAATGAATAGTGTTTACATTCACATTTAACTTGAAGTACAATAAAATTAAGGGAAAATAATTATTTTATTAGGTATGTTCTACGAAATTTTGAAAAATACCATTAAAATAAATTGATATCTCAAAGCAATTAATCAGAAATGTATATATTTACTAATATTAAATGTTTCTATACTTAAAAATCCATGGGATAACTTGCTCTGTTGAAATTATTTTTGGGCAACGTAGCATATTAGAATATTCTTTTGGTATATTTCCAAATCAATTGCATTATCTACCCCAAAAATGTGGGCATGTAAGCACCAATTCCACCACCCTCATCTTTCTTTCATCACGTTGGCGGCTCAGCCGTGGCCCCTCCACCGTTGCCACCCTCCTCCGCCTGCCGACACAGTGCACGTGATCGGTATGAATACGCTAGCTTATACTGGTAAATCTTTTTCTTTTTTTTATCAGAGCTTATACTAGTAACCCTGTGTAGTAGTATTATTTTTGACATGATGTGATTCTTGATGTTTTGCCATTGCTGTTACCTTTTTGCATTTTTAGGGTGATACAGAGCCAAATAGTAGTATAAATTTTTGCATCCCCCAGTAATTATATCAAGATATTTAACAATTCTTCATATATGTGTGTGAGAATGGTCAGTGACTAGAATTAATTTAGAAAATTTCCTGATTTCTTAGAGCTGTTATTCGACAGACTAGAGAGTTTGATTCGATTCTTGAGTGCTTGAACTCATTAAATACTTGATTTATTAATGTGTTAGCTTGCAGTCAATGATTAGTGATTTTCATTTTTCTCATTTCATTGTGAAACATTATTTACTAACGTCCTTTGAGAATCGAGTAAACCTTACTTTCAGCTCATTTATATAATCGACCAAGCTCGATTTCGACTTGACAAATCCTTAAATCAAATTCGAACTTCAAGTACTCAGCTCAGAGTACTTATTATTATGAGTTTCAAGTAGACATGAAAACTGATTATGCAGCAAGTTTACATTCTAAATATTAGTTCCATAGGACACCAAAGGAGTATCTTTATCTTTAAATAAATTCCAAATTTTGTCTTCAAAAAGAACTTCATTTACATTCAAGATGGAGCTGGAATAAGCAAGGTTTGCTATCTGCAGGCTTTCTTCCTCGCTCCAATCCAAAACTGTACGTGTCATAGCCATCTTTTAGTTAGAACTTAGAACAGACTTTGTAACTCATTGGTACCAAGACTGGCACCCCATTAGGCGAGAAAATATATTCCCTGTACGTAGACGAAAAAAATTGATGCTCAAAAGTCGAATATTGTGAGCAGTTAAGGTGTCTGAAGGTGATAATAGCGACTAAAGCAGTAAGAGTAGAATTACCAGTAGAAAAGCTTGATTTATGTAAGATTATGTAAGAGCTGATCCTACTTTCACGGGTTTGAGCCTTCTCACGCCTCTTCGTATGTACTCAAGGGCTAATGCAAATAAGCCAACAATGTATACTAGTAAAATATTTATCTTCTCTACACTCTCAATAATGAAAGTTGAACTGATTGCTCTCCGCAATGATATCTTTGTAGCTATACAAACTCCTGCCAACAAGAATAAAATGTGTCATACTTTGAGATTTATGAAACCCTGCTCTGTTTCAGAAATAAACAGTAGCTAATATCAAATAAACTTCATTGAGTTAAACCAGAAATAGACAATGTAACTTCTTTGAAATGACAGAACAGACATCAACACCATTCTGCTGCTACCGATTTATCTCAATAGGGTGCTGCCCTCCACCAGTTAAGAGAGGGTCCCAATCTATTCTAGAGAGATAAGTTCTCTTGTCTCTACACTTTTCAATCCCCTTTCCTTCAACCATTTTCACGGTTGTTTTCGATGGAAACTCCAATTTCATGATTGGTTTTGCAATTCATGGATGCATATTTTGAATATCTAGGTTTAACCGTTTTAAGATTTCAGATATTTCAACAACCTTGGCAATATTTACCAAGAGTTAAATCTGTGCATTTTACATTTGGTACCATTAAAGCTCAACTTTAGGAATTTTCGAGACAAGTTCTATATCTTTGTTTTTCTCAAGGAGATTTAGAATGGCAATACACAAATATGAAGTAGTTAAAATATAATAGCACTAACCACTGCTTTTAGGGGTCAAATTTGTCCAATCGTATGGACTTGTCATACTTTCCGATGCCTTGATCAACTCCATCAGAGCTTTATTGACCTGAATTTTTAACGGAAGAAACTTTAATGAGAATGAGAATGATAATAGAATTACTGAGCTGATTAATGAGAGTGAAAGATGACAATTCACCTTCATCATATTTCATTTTGATTAACTACCTCTCTTCCTATAATCATTTCTCCTCAATCATTCTACTATTTCTCAACCAACAACTATTTTTTGTCTTCATTAATTCCAAGATTAGAGCAAAAAAACTAACAATTTTAATCATCATTCTCATAATAATTCACTATTCACTAATTATCATAACTATATTCATTGAAGAATTTGAACCAAACGCCCCCTAAGTCCTCTATATACGTTATAGTCGGTTGCTAAATGAATTTAAAGGTATTGCACATGATTACTTGCTGCATGACAGAGATGTCTAGTGAATGGTGTGTATTCCTATATTTGTTTCATTGATCATCTGCCACAATATCAAGCTATGAATAGGTCTTCCAGATGCTACTCTGATTTAATAATAAGACGTAGTATCTACCATCAGTTTACACAAGATCGTGCTCACACACACTCAGACGATGTGCTAGGATACCACACTTGATACACCTTTTTAGCACAATGAACACCTTGTGAGAATGAGAAACAATTCTGTTTTTCCATGAGAAACATCAGTATCACTAGTGTGTTTCAGCATTTTTCAACGATTCCTGGCTTACTTTTGAAATGATCCAAACTGACTTGGGGATTCAATGAAAAGAAAGATGAATAGTGTGCATCATTATAATGTATTCTTCTCAAGTCTCAATCTTTTTCCAGCAAAAATAGTCACTCGTGCACCAGCATTTAGCAAGTAGTTTATTTTCTGCTAGCCTTGTTAGACAACATGGCATCTCCAGAAATATCAATTCGTATAAATTATAAAATAGGTGAGAGCATGTGATCTTGCCACAAAAATAACTTCCAATATGATAATGCAGATTATAAAACTCCAATAGTATTGTTCCCGAATAGCTTCATTTACTTTACTGTTTCAATTTACCTCTTCAGGTCTCTCATGGCTCACTAGATGTCCACCATTAAGTTCAACCATTCTTGCAGATGGATATAATTTCTCTGCAAGTCGCTTTGCATGACTCAACTGCGCAATTACATCATGTCTGCCCAAAAAAATGTTATAATCAGTCATTTTAGAGACGTCATTCATACGATCAATGTGATATCATCACCTCTTCACACACATCACACACATTTGACTGTAGTGAAAAAATGCACCAAGCGTAGGATGTAATACAGCCTTACATAGCTCTTTCATGTTAGATACCTGCCATGGATAACTGATACAGGAAATCCAGCAGGGCGGATAGTCTCTAGCTCTTTTTTCGACATCTTATGGGTCCAACAGGCATTAATCTGACCATCAAATCCATATTTTGATTGCATACCAGTTGATGATATGCCTTTAACGTATTGCTGCAGAGTTAAAGCCATTTGGTTATGTTTTGAAACTCACAATAGCACTAGTCATAATTTCACGTAGTATAGCCCCTTGAAAAAGAAATGTAATTTAGAAATTCAATCTTCATTAGGCGGGATTCGATTATACAATGATAACATTGAACGATGAGAGTCATATATCCTACTCCATTCTCCTAGGACCTATACCCCATTAAAGGGAAATGAAGTAGATTATCAGGGTTCCAGTCTCAAATTTGTAATTCTTACAATTCCTTACTTGGTACAAGATTGCTCTTCTGGTCTTTTCTTCAACATACTCTTCAAGATATTCCTGCATAAAGGAGACACCACACTCAATCAATATGGAAAAGGAAAAGCAGATATAGTTTAGAAAAATATGAAGACCCGAGAGGGTAGTGTTAATACAGGAAAAGTATTTAACCTGTGAGTAGTGCGTATCTAAATCAACGGCTGCTCTCTGTTCAGGAGTTTTTGCCTTCAGAAAACGCATTGCAATTGATAACGTTTTACGATCGAACTGAAAAAGAAAGACAATTTGGGAATAAGTAATTTATAACATCACCTTGCATATTGCAGAATTTGAGAAAGAAAATCTAAAGATTTATCTCACATAAGTTAAAATATTCAAATTAGTTCAGCATTAGTATGGCTACACCAGAAATGTAACTTGATTGTAGGCTATGTAAACTAATTTGACCTAAGAAACCTTCAACCTGATGCATTGGTGGTGTTCTATTTCAAAATAAATCCAGAAAAGTTAAGAGCTAAAATCGTGTTTTCTAATTGTCCACACAACCCCTACTGAAACTTCAGTTATGCAGAACCTCAATTAGTGTAAATTGCCCTGGTTCAAATTTAAGAAGTAGGAAATCTGAAGAACCCACAATATAAATAACAGACATTTTCCTCGTTTTCTCCCTCTTTTATCACAGATTTGGTGTACGAATCGTCGAATCCTATAGGTAAGTGTTCATACCTTTGGTATGCATTCATAACCTCCACCAGTCACATTCAACAAAGCCAAAGAAAGAATTCTTTCAGGTACCATAGCTGCAAGTTTACAAGCAATCATAGCACCTGCATTATTATGAAATTAATCAGGTCATCACAATTGGATTGACTTGTTTCTGCAGTGAGGATCAAGCTAATCACTCTCCAAATCAGCAACTCGCAATCGAGCTTTTGTCAAGCAAATACGAATATTCTCTTAGTAACGTATCATTAGCATTCAGTTATATTAACAATGTGATAGAATTTGTAAATGATAAAAAATCCATGTTAGGAAGATGCAAACTTTTGACCAAAGGAGGGTTGAGGGCAAAAACTCCTGAGACGAATATTTTAAAGCTCAAAGTCTATCAAAGACTCATGTTGCAGGCTAATAACAGTCAATAATGCCAACTGTAAAAATCAAATTCAAAGGCTCACCCATTGAATGACCAAATACATGAGCTCTTTTCCACCCCAAATGATCCATTAGAGCTATTGCATCTTTTGCCATAATACTCGTCCTGCCAATCATTACTCAGATTAATCAAGTTTCACAATGGAATCACTGCAAATATTGATAAAACTAAACCAAAATCTCCACTTCAAGAATCACTGAATTAGTCAAACATCAATTTGAATCTCCACTAAACCCAATTGCCATCCCATGCTTGTCCCAAGTGGAGGCTTTTCCATTTTTGACCCACCATAAAATATCTTAAGAACTCCATCCCACAAGTTTTGACACGATTCCACCAAAAGACTCATGTAGACATCACAAGAAAAGCAAATTCACATTGAAAATATCGGTATTAAATTCTTAAAATTGACCAAATCTTTTCCAAAAAATAAGGTCTAACGGGAACTCAATCCCAAAAGCTACCAATAAATAAATAGAGAGAATACTTTTTTTTTTCTTATGTTGAAATAAAAATAATGGGTGAAACTCACGTATACTCTGACTTTTTGGTGGGAACGGAGCTCCGACCCATTCCACGATTATCAAAAGCACAAACCTCTGCGCCGGAAACTCCTCCGCCATTCTCATTGCTCCCATCGATGGTCGGCGGATCGTTGTCATTCGGTGTCACCGTTCCAATCAGACCCTTAATCTGTGGACCCCAAGAATCGTGGGTCCCAGCTAATCCTGAGAACCATCACCAAAAAACCAACTAAGATTCAATCCAGAATCCATTCCAAAAACAGAGTACAATCACGGAACCTCCATCACGAATTCATCATAGACCTACGAAATTTAATTGATCGAATTACGATTCTCAAGAGAAATAGGAAGATGAAACGCGTTACCTATGATCATTAGAATTTTGACTGGTCCACTGCCGTAAGTTCTGTAAAAAATCTTGATTCCGCTGTTGCTATTCGTTACCTCCCCATTTGTGTTCTGATACCTGTCCACGTCGCAAAACGGCATTTTCGTTTTATTGTGTGTTTTGGTGAAGAGAATTCCGGATTCTAGAGAGAGAAAATGGAGAGAGAGGGAGAGAGAGAGAGAGAGAGCAGGTGTATCTGTATCAACTGGTTTTTAAATGATTCGAGAATGCGAGGAAAGGAGAGAAGAGTATGCGGGTCGTTAAATATATACCACACGCTTTTAAATGAAATTTATCACCGTGTTAGTTTTAATCTTATATATTATGAAAAATACTGTCCAATATATATATTTTTAAATATTAGTATTAAATAGCTCGTATAAAAAATAAAAATTACACAAAAATCACAGGAGAGAGTCGTAATTCGTAAAGGGCTGCGTGAGAATTTTTACAAAAAAAAAAAAAAAAAAAAGAAGAAGAAAAGAATTCAGTGATATTTTTCAAAATGCAAAACTAAAAGTGATATTTTGCTATTTTTTTTAATGTGTTGTAGGCTCGAGTATTTTGATTTACCCCTGCCTTTTTAAAATTTAAAATTTTTTATTGGGATGATTTAAAATAAATTTTACACTCCAAAAAAGAAAATAAAATATTTTCACAATACCTAATTTTAGGGTGGTCATTCAGTTATTTCGGTCGGAACTGAAATAACTGATTTTTTTATACGGATCAAACTGAACCAAATTACATCTTGGATTAAATCGGACCGAACTGAATTATTTTAGTTTGGCCAACTCGGTCCATTCGATCCAAAATAATTTTAAAATTAAAAAATCTACATTTCATCAAAATAAATATGAGTAGGTATCGTGTGAAAGTGGTTTGTTGGGTCACCCTCCCTTCGCACCACGTCTCACTGTTCGGTTCAGGAACTGGGTTCAGGCCACCCGCCTGAGGTGGACTCTAATCCGATGAAGAGGGAACGACGAACAAAGGCCCGACCGGAAGAGGCTGCTCTCCACACCAACGCTACTCTACTCAACGGTCACGAAAAATGGGATTCAAAATTCGATCACACACATAGAGGAGCAGCAGCTTGGCTTTTATTAGGAGGCTTCCAAAATCTTCTTTAGGGTTGAGAGTAAGAGTGGGCCTGCCTAATACAGCAGAATGGGCCAAAACCCATTGGGGCCCAATGCCCAAGCCCAACATTCTCCACTTTTTTGGCCGTTCCCGTCAACACCGGAATCCAACGGGTTTTCATCATCACCCCACACACATGCACACACAAGCATACACATGCAAACACAAGCACACACACAAAGGCTTACCAAAAACTTGCACAAACACAAAGTTAGTACACAAGACCTGCAAAAAACACAAAGTTAGTCCAGGGAACCACAAAGAAGACACAAAGTCACACAATCATGCAATTGACACAAAGCAATTAAACATGCAACCACAAAGGTAAGAATCACAAAGATTCAAGTCACACAAACCTAGTCACAAAGACTCTAGTCACAAAGACCTATGCTCCACCTCAAGAGGAACAACCTAGACACAAAGTCAAATAAAACAGAGTACACAGAGACTCAAATACCACAAAGGTCGTTGCTCCACCTCACTAAGAGCAACAAAGACACAAAGTCACATACCACTAAGCAACAGAGACTCACAGACTCTAAGCAACAGTGATAAACAAAAAACCACAAAGGCATGCAATCCACAAAGGATAAAACCACAAAGGCATAAAAGCCACAAAGGCACAAAAGCCACAAAGGCACATACAAGCCACAAAGGCAAACAAACCACAAAGGCATGCAATCCACAAAGGATAAAACCACAAAGGCATGCAGGACCACAAAGGTACACAAAACCACAAAGGCATTCAAGTCACAAAGACAAACAATCCACAAAGGACAAGACCACAAAGGAAAAAAACTACAAAGGCAAAACACACAAACTACACAAAGAGTTAAGTGCAAGTAAACACACAAAGGTTTAAAACACATCACCTAATTGCTCCTCACTAGAAGCCAAATAGCACACTCATCCTTTTGATTTTTCCTAGGCTTAGAGCACTCCCTAATAAAGTGACCGGTGTCACCACAATTAAAGCACCTTTTAACCTTAGGCTTTCTAGCATGCTTATCCCCATTCCTCCCCCTAACATGCATAACCTCCCCCGAGCCATTACCACCCCCATTTTGTTTCAACTCCATCTCCTTGCTCTTTAAGCCATTGACCACAGTCTCTAGAGTAATATTGTCCCTACCATACTTAATAGCAAACTTCACATCAAAATAAGAATCAGGTATAGCATTTAGCAAGACAATAGGGGTGTAATCATCGATATGCTTATCTCCAGTTTGCTTAATGTCTTGAATTAACTTAGTGAACACATCTAAGTTCTCATCAATGTCCTTACTGAGATCAAGTTTTAATCGGAAAAACTTTTCAAGCAAAAACAGTTTGTTAGGCAAAGAATTTTCATTATAAAGCTCTTCGAGCTTATCCCACAAATCTTTGGCCAAATCAAAAGTTCCTACTTTTCTAAGCACAGTATCAGACAAATTCAAGACAATAGCAGATAAAGCAAGTTCATTCATCTCAGATTTTTTATCTTCAGACATGCCAGGAGGATAAGAATTATCAACATCTTTGAAAACACGTTGTTGTATCAAAATACATTTCATTTTCTGTTTCCAAATGCTGAAATCAGCTTTGCCATTAAAGGGGGCCAAAACATACATATTAGAATGAGCAGCCATTTCACAGAAAATCACAAAAGAAAAAACTATTGCAAACACAAAGATGCAAACAGATTTAACACACACAGCGGAAGCACCACACAAGGCACAAGATAAAGACCACAGAGCACAACAGGCAAACACGAAAGCGAGCACGTATAACCAGCAGCTAGAACCGCGACAAGCGGAAATCTATGAAAGCAATAAATCCGCGGCAAGCGGTTACACTACGAAAGCAATAAATAGGAGAGTTACAGCCACTTTACCAGAGCGAGACCCTAAGTAAGGGCCTCAAAATGCCCACAAGACAGCAACACACACCCGAGAAACGCAATCCACAGATATGCAAACTCCAGGACAAACCTAACTCAACTACTCACCTTCACTGCAACTCGCAAGCTCGTTAGCAACTCAAGGTAAATTAAAACATTGCACAAATACTAATTTGCAGATTTAACAAAATAGACAGAGGGGCAAAATAATTTTGGAAAATTACCAAACCCAAGGTCACAATTTTTAAATCACATACAAACAATATGATAGCAACAAGGAGGAAACCCTTACCAAACCTTACCTGACTTACCTTCGGCCTGGGACGGTGGTGAACAGGACTTAGGCGGCAGCGACGGAGGACGGCCTGCCTTCTCAGCAGCGATGCACAGCAGCTACGGGCAGCAGCGACGGCGACTCCAGGCGCACAACAGGGCTCCGGCGGACGAACGGACAGCCTCCAGGCTCGGCGGCTTCAGGCGGCGCGACTCTAGGCGCACAGCAGGGCTCCGGCGGATGAACTGACAGCCTCCAGGCTCGGCGGCTTCAGGCGGCGCGACTCCAGGCACGCAGCGCTGCTCCGGCGGACGACGGACGGCGCACAGCGGCTGAAGAAGTAGGAGGGTCGCGACACCACAGGCGCGACGGCGCGTCAACTTCAGGCGTGACACAGGAGCGACGATGCGACTCCAAGCGGCGCAGATTGGCGCGACACCAGGCAGACCAGAAGCCACGCGGCTTCACAGGCACTGGAGCGACGAAATGCCCAACACGAACGACTTCGACAGCAGCGGCGCACGGAAGAGCAAGACACCCACGAACCCAGCCCTAAAAAAGCCCAAACAGAGACGACGAAGGGACCCGTGGCTCTGATACCACTGTTGGGTCACCCTCCCTTCGCACCACGTCTCACTGTTCGGTTCAGGAACTGGGTTCAGGCCACCCGCCTGAGGTGGACTCTAATCCGATGAAGAGGGAACGACGAACAAAGGCCCGATCGGAAGAGGCTGCTCTCCACACCAACGCTACTCTACTCAACGGTCACGAAAAATGGGATTCAAAATTCGATCACACACATAGAGGAGCAGCAGCTTGGCTTTTATTAGGAGGCTTCCAAAATCTTCTTTAGGGTTGAGAGTAAGAGTGGGCCTGCCTAATACAGCAGAATGGGCCAAAACCCATTTGGGTCCAATGCCCAAGCCCAACATGGTTCATATCATGAACCAATTTTTAACAAGGCAAAAAAAATAAATTCATAAATATAAACCTTATATCACAAAATGGTTTATATCATGAACATGGTTTATGTAATACTTTACCAATAAATATTATTACATCATATTATCATTAAATTTAGTTCAATATCATTAAATTAAAAGAGTACAATACAAATTTGATCAATGTTTATATAAATACAATATAAATTTGATTAATGTTTAAAATAAATACAATTAAGTTCACAACATTAATTTAATAAAGTTCACCATAATTCAAGGTTTTACACAATATTGGGGATTACATTTTATTTTTATAATATATTATATACTCCCTCCGTCCCGTAGGAATTTTCACCCTACGGGACGGCACATTTTTTAAGAAAAACGTGTTTTATATATAAAGTAGTGGTATATGGGTAAATATGTGTAGGTTTGTGAGTGTGCACGTAAATCAATGTTTCTTTTTTTAGTAGTGTGCAAATTTGTGTAGGACGTCCAAATAAGAAAAATGTGCAAATTCCTGTGGGACAGATGGAGTATATAATATAATTAATATATTAATTTTTTTTAATTAAATTTGGTCTATTCGGTTGTGATGGTCCAGAACCGAACCGAATAGACCGAGATCTTTAAATTTTAGAACTGAAAATCGAACCAAAAATTCTAAGACCGAACCAAATGGACTGAATTTCATTGGTTTCGTTCGATTTTTCGGTTTTATGAACACCCCTACCTACTCTAATTAAAATATTGTCTCTATTCTTTTTTCACACTTTAAAATATAATTCACATTCACAAAAGTCAATAAAATATATTGTTTTATTTTATTATTTAAGTTCACCTCACTTACATACTCCTCACATGCTTCTATTTTTCTTAAGAAGTTATTAAATTTTTGGGGCAGTTGGCAAAGAATACATTTTAAAATATAATTTTTAAATTGGTACAATATATAAAAAGAAAAATTTTTATTATTCAACTTATATTTACTCTATTATTCAAAAAACTTTGTACGAATTTAAAAATATACCAATTTAAAATTATTCTTAAATTATTCTGAACTACTCTTTGTATTTTGAAGTCTATAATTCTACATTGCACACTATAAATAGTTGTGCTATCATTTAGTATAATTTTTCAATTGATCCAAGTAAGAAATACATAAGTTCAAAAGTGAGCAGTAACTGTTCTATTTCTTAAAAAATTCTTCATTCAAACCCCACCATCATAGCTTCCGAACCCAACAAATACAGTGTTTCATATCATCTATGTGTGTAACAATCAAACATCAAAATAATTATTAACAGATTACTCTTAACCATAATATTTATTGTATATATCATTCACATAATATTTTGTCAATATTCAAAACTCTTTAATCTTCAATTGTAATCTCAACACTGGGAGCAGCATCACGAGGGAGCAATGATGTAGTATCAGTTGAGTATGTAGTCCAGCTTTGATCCTCGTCATATACCACAACTTGGGCTGATTCAGGTGGTCGATTAGGAACTCGGAGGCGCTCAACTTGGCCTTCCAGCATTTCCACCACTTTATTCATCGAAGGCCGATCACTTGGGCTCGTTTGTATGCACCACAATGCCACTATCGTCATCTTCCGTGCAATTTCTCCGTTAGTATCATCATCATCGTTTTCATCAGTAGCACCAAATTCAATATCATGGCCTTGCTCGAAGCAGTCGTATATCCAACACGGGAAATACTGACTAGAAGCTCGATCGCTCCTATTCAAGTCTTTGTTTAAGCCTACCATCTCCATAAGCAACATTCCAAAACTATAGACGTCAGCTTTGTAGGACACCTCGCCAAAGCCCCTGTTGATGAGTTCGGGAGCAATATAGCCTATTGTTCCCCTTATTGCAGTCATAGTCACCACGTTTTTATCTGTGGAGAAGAGTTTTGCGAGACCAAAATCAGTGATTTTTGGAGTGAAGTTATCATCCAGAAGTATATTATGAGGCTTGATGTCAAAATGCAGGATTTGGATGTCACAACCTCTGTGCAAATATTCAATCCCTCGTGCAACTCCAACCGCAATCTCATACTTCCTCTTCCAACTCAAGCAACTCGTGTTTTCTCGACCGTAGAGGTACTTGTCAAGGGAACCATTAGGCATGAAGTCAAATACAAGGGCACGCTTTGATCTTTCTGCACAATATCCGACCAGCTTCACAACATTAACATGATGGATCCTTCCAATGGTTCCTATTTCATTCATGAAGTCTTGCCCATTTTCTCCGGGCTTTTTGGGCTTTTTGAGTATTTTTACAGCCACATCATAGCCGCTACGAAGCTTTCCTTTGTAAACAGTGCCGTATCCTCCTTGTCCAAGTTTTTCTCGAAAACCTCTGGTCATCTTCTTTGTGTCTGAATAAGAGTACCTCAACGGCATGAGGTTGTTCTCACTTTGCAGGAAGTTTTCAATTGCAGCAAACCTCGACAAATGCCTTCTTCGAAACTTGTAGATGAAAAACCAGAGGATGCAAGGAAATACGATGGTGAATCTCACTGCACAGAAGAGCCCTGCCAGAAAGAAAGAAAAAAAAAGAAGGATTTATTGTCTGTTGTCATGCTTCTCCAACTCGTGTGTTTAAACAATATTAAGAAAGAAACTTAATGTTTTAAATTAAAGGCCAGATTAATAGCCATCCATTACATATTAGCTATGCATATGGATCACAATTTGAAATTTTTTTCATGCAAAATAAATAAATTGATCACCAATCATGACGTGAAGATGCTCGGCAGGCCCTGCAAGTACACCACATTCAAGTAAGCGAAGAAGAAAATGAGAACAAATTGTGGAAAATAAGAGAGAAACACTTACTTCCTCCGTCCCACATTAGTCTTTATACCTAACGTGGTACACTCTTTAAGAAAAGTTGTGGATCAAAAAGTGAATTTTTGAGCGTTTTATATGAATATAAATAGTTTTGTTAGTGTGTTATAACTTTCATTTTGAAGATGTGAAGAATATTATGAAACAGAGAAAAAAAAGTATAAAATTTATTGCGGGACAAAGGAAATATTTAGAGAATAGAACACCAGACCGAACTATTTAAGAGGACAAAGAGGTGTGGGAATTCTTACAGTATATGTCGAGATAATCTATTCGTTGGTTCCACTCAATAATTGTTAATGCAGATGCAAAGATAAAACCGAGGATGATCTTAGCTGGGAGGGTTACTCCTGCAAACACAATAACTGCAATGTTCTCCACAATTTAGTATTTGTAAATTAGAAAAATGAGACCTAAACTAATACTCATGCTAATTGTAAGTTTAAAATCAAACTTAACAATCTCAGAGATTGAGAAAAAACCAGATGAACCAAGAACTAGAAGACGACCAAAATTTGTGTGGTTCGATCGTAAAGATTTGCAGGATCGAGGCAAAATGCTGCTATGAATCGTGAAGCCAATTATAGATTACAACTCAATCAAGATTGAATTTCTCTCAACTCACTCAGAAACTCAAGATTTCTAATTGAGCTAAGACTGTATCTAACTATTGGGAAAAACAATTCGTGTGCTCTATATATAAGTGCTAATTAAGCCCAGTAACCGAATTAATTCGTTCAATATTATTTTTTCGTTGGCTGTCGTCCACAGTGGTAATTATAACAAACTTATAACTGATTTCATAACTACCGGTTCACCTCTCAAGCAATTGTTCACTTGAATTCAACATATTTAGAAATACATTCAGCCGAACTTTAACTAAACCAGCTGATCAACTGACCTAACTCAACTGATTGGTCAGCTGATCTGAACACACATTATCGAACTGAATTGTCTTAGCTAACAAACTGTCTTTTACAGACTCAACTAATCTGAACAAAACCAGCTGATTCATACATATCTGCATTGCATTCACACTAACTAATAACAAATGAGTAGGTGTACTATGAAAATTTTGTTCATAACATGAAACTGATACATTTAATAGTACCCTGTATTTTACACTGTAATTTCAATTAACAAATCTTATGATATCAATGAATATATATAATGACGTCAATGATACTTATAATAGTAATAATTTCATACTATGAAACTTGTTAACATAAGAATTTGTGACACAAATACATCACGAAAAAAGACAATAATCATGAAATAGAGTGTACCTATAATAACAAGAAGAGTTAGGAAAATCGATGGAGTGGGATCATGTCCATACCTAAATTTCACATCATCTGCATTTACAGAGCACAACAGCATAAAAAGAGTTAAAAAGGAATTACTTTTTAATGTATTATTTATGAAAAATCAATTTTTCAACAGAAAAGAAAAGCATGCAATCGTATCACGTTCCATGCATGAGACGGTTTCATACAAAACTCGATCCTCTAATCATCAAAATTGCTATTCTTACCCCACACTGCTTTAAGCGTTTCACCTACATTGCTTCTGCAACGTGTAAGATCCCCACACTCCTTTACTCCATTGCACATTCTACACCTGTAGTCCCAGAGCCAATTGACTTCAAATCCATAAAGCAGGGAACTGTGGATTTCGGAAACCGACACATTTGACAAATTCGTAAAATTCCAGGATGTCTGCATTATCAGCTCTACACTGCAGTTATATGTTATGTCTGAAGCACTCATGCGTGCAACCCTTACATAAGAATAAGGGGGGGCACAATGGGTAGGCAATTCTGTGAAGAGTGAAGAGTTGTTCAACTGATATGGGCACCTCATCAAACTAATACTTCTGCTGTAACGCGCAAGATAGTAAGAACCACCAATGAAGTAGTCATTCAGAGAATTGTTGGGAAAAGAGCAGGTGTTGCCGCTGATCACGGAAACATCAGCCAGCCAGATCGCGCGTTTGACGTAATTGATCCCTCTCACTTTGTATTTCTGGGAATTCAGCTTTAGAAATGTGGTCACATTTTTTTCACATTCCAGTTCAAACAAGTAATAGCCGCATTGTTTGGGATCAGTTTTGAGCCGGAAAGGGAAGCTAATGTTGCGAACGTCGCCACAGGCGGAAGGGCTGCAGTTCTGAGGGTTCTGCATGCAGCAGCATGTTTGAGGGAAAATTATAAGGACTAGAAAAATGAAACAACATCTGATAATTAGGAGATTTTTAGTGATGTTCATCATGCTCAGAGTGTAATTGAAGTGATACAGAGGCTAAAAGGATGAACCAATTAATAATGTGGTACAGAGGACTCTGACTCTGAAATTAATTTCCAGCCTAGCAAAGTGGCAATCAAAATGAATACTGTCCCCCACACCAACATGCTCACCTATAATGTTACTAAATTTACTTATTTATATTTCTCCGACCCGATTATTCGCATACATGTGAGGGCACATTTTTTTAGAAAAATGTGCATCGAGTAAAATAGTGATATAAATAAATATGTGTATATTTTTGTGAGTATGCACAGAAATCAAAGAGAAAATATATTATTTTATTTATATATAAGAAAAATAATCTAGTATTATAAATCTCCAAAGTCCAAATGTAACAAAATAGTGCTAATTTCAATTTAATATACCCATGGGATACTTGGATCAACAAAATAAGTTGTCTCATCAATATCAACGAACAATGAAATAAAGTTAAAAAAATCCTAACTATGAGCACATATTAAACTTACTATCAAATATTCAAAATCTTTTATCTTCAACAGTAATATCGATTCATGAGAGAGAAAGGGTGTAGAATCAGTTGAGTATGAACTCCAACTTTGATCCTCATCTATATTTACTGCAACTCGGGCAGATACAGATTGCCGATTAGGAATTCGGAGGCGCTCTACTTGGCCTTCCAGCATTTCCACCACCCTATTCATCGAAGGTCGATCACCTGGACTATCAGTAATCAATACAATCCTTTAAAATTCTATCATATTCTATCTAGAAAACCAAACACCCCTGTAGAGTATTATGAAAACAATTCAATTATAATTAATTTCCTAATACTCTTCCTTTGACAACTATTAAAGAATTTCGTCAGATCTAAAAATTCAAAATTTAAAAAATAAATTAATTCAATTATTTAATTCCCTAAATACTTTCCCTTGGACACCGTTAAAGAGAGGAGGAGATTTTGAGTAGTGATGAACATGATATATTAATTCTGGAGAGCTAGCTAGGTATAATAATCATTAAAGCAATTCCAACTAATATAATTATAAAGAGATACACTTGGGTAAAAATTTCCAAAAATATAAAAAAAAAGAAAAACAGTCCACGAGCAGGAGTAATATTCCGTCCATCACATGGCACGCCATCAACATCAACCAGCAGGAGTAATAGGAGCTTCATCTGCCTTTCCTCCCCCAATCCCATACAAAGTTACAAACTAACACCTACTCCAACAACTTTATTTACCTTTTTCATTTTTTAAGTTCATTTTAATTTTTTAATTATTGTATTCAGTCCACGAGCAGGAGTAATATTCCGTCCATCACATGGCACGCCATCAACATCTACCAGCAGGAGTAATAGGAGCTTCATCTACCTTTCCTCCCCCAATCCCATACAAACTAACACCTACTCCAACAACTTTATTTACCTTTTTCATTTTTTAAGTTCATTTTAATTTTTTAATTATTGTATTAATTAAAATATACATTTAATTTTATATTATAAATAAATATTTTTATATATAATAACACATATTTAACCTTAAAGTAACACACATATGTTCTGATAGTAACATATATTTGTCTTCCAATTTGTGTTACCATATGGGCAAATGTGTGTTACTGTAAGAACAAAATATATTTTTATGAGAATAAATATTTATTTTTTAATTTATTCATCATCCATTTAAATCTAGATATATTGTTTCATGTAATACATATGTTATTATATGAAAAAAATAATTACTTCTATAAAAATAAATAATTTTTGTGAATAATCAATATTTGTTCTTATAGTAACACACATTTTGCTCTTACATTATGTGAAAAATTATTTATTCTATAAAAACAAATAAATATATGTACAATAACAGTAATTTATAAGATGGTAACACACATTTGCGCTAATAGTAACACATATTTATCTCCCTGTTTGTGTTACTATATGAGCAAAATATATTTTTATGAGAATAAATATGTGTTTCTTAATTTACTCATCATCCCTTTAAATCTAGGTATATTGTTTCATGTAATAAATATGTTATTATATAAAAAATATAATTGTTTCTATAAAAATAAATAAATATTTGTTCTTATAATAACACACATTTTACTCTTGCATTTGTGAAAAATTATTTATTCTATAAAAATAAATAAATATATGTAAAATAACAATATTTTATAAGATAGTAATACATATTTGCTTTAATAATAACACACATTTGTCTCGCAATTTGTGTTACTATATGGATAAATGTGTGTTACTATATGAGTAAAATGTATTTTTATGATAATAACTATGCGTTTCTTAATTTATTCATATCCCTTTAAATCTAGGTATATTGTTTCATGTAATACATATATTATTATATTAAAAAAAATTATTTCTATAAAAATAAATAAATATTTGTGAATAATCAATATTTATTCTTAAAAGTAATACACATTTACTCTAATAGTAACATATATTTGTTCTCCAATTTATGTTACTATATGAGTAAATGTGTGTTACTGTATTAACATAAATTGAGAGCAAGTTTTTAAATTTATTATATAATATTATTTAATTTATTTTTAAATTTATAATAATTAAAAAATAATAATAAATAAAAAAATTACAACTATTTTGCATGAAATACCAATTGGGTCTGAGCCTGAGCCTAGGTGTGTGTTTGAGGGAGAAATAATTCTCACGGAATACCTGGGCGTGTGTGATGGGAGAGAAGGAGCGCGTGAGTTTATTATCATTTTTAAAAATTTCTGGTAAAAATTTCTACGTATCGTTCTACTTGGCCTTTTAGCATTTCCACCACTATATTCATCGAAAGCCGATCACCTGGACTCATCTGTATGCACCACAATAATATATTTTGGAGAGTGAATGTAGTGGAAGATGGTTTTCTTATTGATGTACTATAGAGACTAAAGCAAAACTCTTTAACTTTTTTATAATTGGGAGACAAAATAACTTGAGAAGACTTTGACTTGGACTAAAATAAATAAATAAATAAATTAATTAATGTAGAAAAGATGAAGCGCATTAATCAATGGTCAGTCCTGGAACTAAATTTCCAGGCAAGTAGCAATAGGATTAACGGTCCCACGCGAAGATGACGACTTTGACTTGGTTAGTGGTTGCTCGTTTTTCTATTGGGAGACAAATTATTATATCCTTATAACATTCTTATTGATGTACTATAGAGGCTAAAGCAAAACTCTTAACTTTTTTATAATTGGGAGACAAAATAAAATTGAGATGACTTTGACTTGTACTAAATAAATTAATTAATGTAGAAAAGATGAAGCGAATTACTTAATGGTCAGTCATGGAATTAAATTTCCATGCAAGTAGCTATAGGATTAAATTGATAACGGTCCCACTCGAAGATGACGACTTTGACTTGGTTACTTGTTTTTCCATTGGAATATATCCTTATAACAATATAAGCAGGGCTTAAATATACTTGTTTGGTTAGATATAAAAATTAATGAATTTTAAATACTTAAAGTTGGGTCACCTGGCCTTCTCTCACGACTCACGGTTTGGTTTACGGGCTTGGATTCAGGCCACTCGTTTGGTGGACACAAACCAATGAGATTGAAAGGCACCAAAGTCCCTCGTGTAGGGTTGCACACCAACACTACAGCTTCTCAACTCTCACTCACGATTTCGGTCGATCACACGTTGAGAGGAAAAGCACAATAGCCTTTTATATGGTGGCTACCAACAACACCTAGGGTTAGAGAATAGGGCTTAAGATTTAACCAAATGGACCAAAACCAAGTGGGCTCAAGCCCAACATTCTCCACCTTTTTGACCATTCCCTTCATCATCTGAATCCACGTGTTTTCATCATCAACCCACACACACATGCACACACAAGCACACACATGCACACACAAACACACACAAAGGCGTACAAAAAAAAACCTGCACAAACACAAAGTTAGTAACCAAAACCTGTGAAAAACACAAACTTAGTCCAAGTAACCACAAAGAAAAACACAAAGTCACACAATCATGCAGTTGACACAAAGCAATAAAACATGAAGCCACAAAGATCCAAATCAAATAAACCTAGTCACAAAGACCTATGCTCCACCTCAAAATGAATAACCTAGACACAAAGTCAATTAAACAGAGTTCACAAAGACTCAAATACCACAAAGGTCGTTGCTCCATGACTAGCGATTTGTGTTCACACACAAATGCACTTTCCTACAAGTGTATAGGATCATGTAGTGATAAGCTGACCAAGTTATAAATATCGAATCCATGGGAAGCAATGAGACAAGTCTAATCCTAAGAATTGTGTGTGAGTCATGAAATCAAATAAATAAGAATGAAAATGTAAGTTTGAGTTTCTATCTAATTACTAAATAAAGCAGATAATTGAAATGAATCGATAATATGAAAATAACAACCTAAACTAAAACGTGCAGAAATAATGAGATGCTTCGGGTGAATTCCGTTAAGTACCAATTACAATTAATTGCCTAAAATTCTTTTATAAAGGTTATCTAATGAGTAAATCAAACATTAATGTCCTGCTGAAATAGAACTCTCATTCATATCTCAACACCCTAATAGTCTTGTTCTATCATAGGAACCTTAACTCAATCCTAGAATCCATCACTATCAAGTAAATAATCTTACCCTTCTCACTCAACTCTCTCGTTTTGTCGTGATTAGGACTCAAATATTCATCAATGGAAATTAAAACCCTAAGTATCTGTGTGACCTACTAAAAGGACTCATCTCATCAGTAAACCTTCAAAAGAAATTAAAGGCAAAAACTATAATTGTTCATTATCTTCCTTCACCCAAAGTAAAGGGTCTAACTCATAATTAAAATGTGAACAAGAATAATTGAGACAATAGGAATTGACAAAAATAACATAAATGAATTAAACATTGAACAGATCATGACAAGAATTATTAAAATAATAATTATTCATAAAACCTAATAAAAACTTCAGATTAAAAATCAAACCAGAATAATCAAATAATCTCTAAAATCTCAAAACAAGAATTAAAGCAAACTAAGAAAATTCTTTAATCCCTAATTCATAAGCAAAATATCCCTAAACCTACTGCCTAAGTGCCCTAATAGCGTCGTGTGTCGTTTCGAAAATACCTCTTCCAAGAATAATATACTGTTCCCTCCTTCACAGCAAATAGGCCAAGTGAATTAAATGAATTGGGCTTTATTAATTAAAGAATGAGTTAGGCCCAATCAATATGAGGGCATCTCCAACAATACTTTATAATGGAGTATACTCTTGAATTTAGAGTATTTCACCACTCCAACAATCCTCTAAAAATTATATGAAGGATGAAGGAATACCGAAAATTCTCTATATTTAGAGTACTCCATCTTCATTTTGGAGGATATCTTTAATTACAATATTACCATTTTCTTTTTATTTCTTCTTTTCTTTTTTACTTTTATTATTTGGTCATTATTTGTATTAAATAATATATTTTATCATGAAGTTCTTCATTAGAAGTTAAATTAATTATTTATAATATTAAGGATATCATGATTTATGGGACATTCTTAATTTTATATGTTTTTTCTTTTTATTTTTTCTCAAATAAAAATTAAAATATTAAATTACGAAATAATGACACTTACAAAATAAATATTACACAACTTTAACGAAGATTACAATAATTTTTTAAAACGCATATTAAAACATACAACACACACTTGAATTAGATGAAGTAATGAAAACATAAATAACTTAATCCTATAATTAAAAGAAGTGAACTCAAATTAAGAAAAATGAGATGCATAAATTGCACACGATGAACAAGTTTGATTTAACCATTTCTTGAATGTCATCGTCAAATTAAAGATGTCGGTCACTATGCACTTCGAGATGCTCTTATTGTTGGAGGAATTTTCTAATGCGGAGTATTAGATTTTCAAATTTATTATTTGTAAATGATTATAATTGTCCTATTTTATGTGTATGCATGTATCTTCTAATATTTTATATAACATAATTTAATTTTAAATATATAAATTTTTTTAAAAAACATTTCAATACCTTTTAATTGAGTTGAAAAAATTAATTTTATAATTTAATAATACATTACATAAATTATTAATCATTTAAAGGTATTAAGTTAATTGAAAGAAAGAAAAAAAATACAAAATATAATAATATAGAGTGTTATTGTTGGAGAAGATTTTTGGTATAGAGGACCCTATACTTCAAAATGGAGGATAGAGTACTCTAAAATGGAGAACATTGTTGGAGATGCCCTGATATTCCTCCTTACCAGAGAAGGGACGGTTATAGGCTTCAGGCGGCAGTGGTGAATGGAGTCGCGGCGGTTGGCGACGGAGTTGATGAGGCGGTGACGCTGAGTGTTCGGATCGACGTAGGAATCCCGGCGTAGGCGGTGAAGGCGGCGGCGATTCTCGGCTGTGCGACGGTGGACGGAGTGTGCGACTGGTGAGGCGGAGGATTTCGACTCACGGCGGGCGGTTTCCGATCTCAGGCAGTGGCGTCGCTGGTGTGCTATGGACTGAGGACGGCAGAGAGGCAGCAAAGATGAGCAGAGCAGCGGCGGTTGAGCGCGGTTGCTTGAATTTCGGTGACGATTGCAGAGGTAAGAGTAGCAGTGGTTGCAGATTCGGCGATCAGTTTCAGGCGCGGCTGAGCAGTTGCCGGCAAGGTGGTGTGGTTGTTGTAATGGATCTCACTCGATTCCGTGTAATTGGGGCGTGTTTGATGCATCTGTGTGACAGGCGTGCGAGAAATGGGTTCTGACCCTTGTTGCTGCAGCTTTAGTGTTGGACGTTGGCAGTGTTACGGTGCACTGGTGGTTGTGAACTTGTGTTCCCGCTAGTAACCCATCTGATATTTATCCAAATTAAACATGAAATTGTCACAGTTAGTGCATTATAACAATTTTTCAATTAAATCACACACAATAGATGAGTAATGAAATAGATAACAATTAAGGCCCTAAATGCATTCAAAACTCTAGAAATTCATCTCAAAATGGGCACAAATTGATGCAAATATGACTCTAATCACTCCACCTCACTAAGAGCAACAAAGACACAAAGTCAAATACCACTAAGCAACAGAGACACACAGACTCTAAGCCACAATGATAAAACAAACCACAAAGACAAACAATCCACATAGGACAAAACCACAAAGGTATAGCACTCAAACCACACAAAGAGTTTAGTACACATCACCAAATTGCTCCTCAGTAGAAGCCACATTAGCACACTCATCCTTTTGATTTTTGTTAGGCTTAGTGCACTCTCTAATCATGTGACCAGTGTCACCATAATTAAAGCACCTTCTAACCTTAGGCTTTCTAGCATGCTTATCCACATTCCTCCCCCTAACATGCATAACCTCCCTCGAGCCATTACCACCCCCATTTTGTTTCAAATCCATTTCTTTGCTCTTTAAGTCATTGACCACAGTCTCAAGAGTAACATTATCTCTACCATACTTAATAGCAGATTTCACATCACAATAAGAATCAGGTATAACATTTAGCAAGACAATAGGGGTGTAATCATCGATATGCTTATCTCCAGTTTGCTTGATATCTTGAATTAACTTAGTGAACACATCTAAGTTTTCATCAATATCCTTACTGATATCAAGTTTAAATATAAAAAAATTTCAAGCAAAAACAGTTTGTTTGGCAAAGAATTTTCATTATAATGCTCTTCGAGCTTATCCCACAAATCTTTAGCCAACTCAAAAGTTCCTACTTTTCTAAGCACAGTATCAGACAAATTCAAGACAATAACAGATAAAGCAAGTTCATTCATCTCAGATTTTTTATCTTCAGACATGCCAGGGGATAAGAGTTATCAACAGCTTTGAAAACACGTTGTTGTATCAAAATACATTTCATTTTTTGTTTCCAAATGTTGAAACCAGGTTCGCCATTAAAGGGGGCCAAAACATACTGTAGGCAATTAAAATTAATTGCCGAAATAAAAAATAATAACATGTAGAAATTACATGTTAAAATAAATTATTATTGGGAGTTAAATAAATTTAATTTCAAATTAATAAATTCAGTCGGGCCTTAAAAAGCCTAATAAATCAAAGTGGGCCTCAAAAGCCTAATAAATTGAATTGGGTCTTAAAAGCCAAGTAAATTCAATTGGACTTCTAAAATCCAATTAAATATTTTGGGCCTCTAAAGTCCAATTAATTATTCCGAATTTTTTTAAAGTCATGAAGTCCAATCTTTAAAAGGCCCAGGAAATCAGATCTTTATGAATATCTTTGAAGATTGTCAAATCTGAGATATTTTAGGAATATTCCCAAATAATATCCAAATAATATCTTTTGGCCCATCAAATCTAGCCCACAAATCTAGAATTCTACACCTATAAATAGGATCTTATTCTAGTCATTTTATACACAACAAGGAGTCAAGAAGATCAGAGCTCAGAGAGAAGCATCAAGATCCAAGACTTCGGGCAATTCTGAAAATTCAAAGGCGTTCTTCACGATCTTCAAGAGCGTTCTTCAAGTTCTTCATCAACAAGGCGTTTTGATCCGGGATCACGGTGCGAAGCCTCCGGTCAACGTTCTTCATCAACAACGGCGATTGTTTAGAGAAATACGGCGTGAAGCCCCTCCAATCAACGTCATCCATACGTCCTCAACGGCGATCAACACAACTCACCTACGACGACATCAACATAGAGACTCCAAAGGTGAACACTCAACAAAGTCCTTCCATAAGGCAATATTAATATCAACTTCAACATCAACTCCGGACTCAACTCCGACATAACAACAAAGTCCTTCTGAAAAGGCAACGTTAATTCGAAACAAGGCTCAACGCCCTCGAATTAACGTCCAACACCAAAAGTCAACCTCGGACTTAACTTCAAAAATTTCGCAAATCAAGTCAAGACCAAGTCAAGACTCGAAGAGAAGAATCAGAGGAATTCATAGAGATTGGACCAAACAATCGCATTGATTTCTTAAATTCAAATTCATAAATATTCTTTATAATTTTCTTTTTCGCAATATTAATAAAAGAGTTTATTATTTTTTGTGAAAATTTGCAGGTTACACATACATATGGGGATGAGCAGCCGTTTCACAAAATCACAAAGAACAAAAAACTTTTGCAAACACACAAATGCAAAAAATCAGAATTAACACTCAGCGGAAGCACCACACAAGACACAAGATAAAGACCACAAAGCAGGAATAACAAGCACGTAATTTTTCTAAAAAACTACAGCAAGTGAACTCAGCAGCAAAACCGCGGCAAGTGATGCCTTCTCTCACGACTCATGATTTGGTTTACGGGCTTGGGTTCAGGACACCCGTTTGGTGTACACAAAACCGATGAGATTGAAAGGCACCAAAGTCCCTCGTGTAGGGTAGCACATCAACACTACAGCTTCTCAACTTTCACTCACGATTTCGGTCGATCACACGTTGAGAGGAGAAGCACAATAGTCTTTTATATGGTGGCTACCAACAACACCTAGTGTTAGATAATAGGGCTTAAGGTTTAACCAAATGGCCCAAAACAAAGTGGGCTCAAGCCCAACACTTAACTTCCGTTCTGCTTTAAATAGTTAATACAACCACATAATTTGAAATTCATGTTAGTATTTAAAATGGCTTCAACATTGCCTTAAATATTCGAATTGTAGAAGACATCTGCAGAGCCCACAGTAAAATTATTCATCAACAGTAATCTCGACTCTAGGAGCAGCATCAAGAGATAGCAATGGTGTAGAATCAGTTGAGTATGAACTCCAACTTTGATCCTCATCTATATTTACTGCAATTTGGGCAGATACAGATGCCCGACTAGGAATTCGGAGGTGCTCCACTTGGCCTTCCAGCATTTCCACCACTTTTGTCATCGAAGGCCGATCACCTGGACTCATCTGTATGCACCACAATGCCACTATAGTCATCTTCTTAGCAATTTCTCTATTAGAATCATTGTTGTCATCATCCGTAACTCCAAATTCAATGTCATGACCTTGCTCAAAGCAGTCGTATATCCAACACGGAAAATACTGACTAGAAGCTTGATTGTTCCTTTCGAGGTGTTTGTTTAAGCCTACCATCTCCATAAGCAACATCCCAAAACTGTAGACGTCAGCTTTATAAGAGACCCCACCGAAGCCCCTGTTGATTAGTTCAGGAGCAACATAGCCTATTGTTCCTCTAACTGCAGTCATAGTCACCACTTTTTTATCCGTGGAGAAGAATTTTGCTAGACCGAAATCAGTGATTTTTGGAGTGAAGTTGTCATCCAGAAGTATGTTGTGAGGTTTGATGTCAAAATGCAGGATTTGAATGTCACAACCTTTGTGCAAATATTCAATCCCTCGTGCAACTCCAATCGCAATCTTACACTTTCTCTCCCAACTCAAACAATTCGTGTTTTCTCGACTAAATATATACTTGTCAAGGGAACCATTATGCATGTAGTCGAATACAAGGGCGCGTTTGGATCTTTCTGCACAATATCCAACTAGTTTTACAATGTTAACATGATGAATCCTTCCAATGGTTGAGATTTCATTCATGAAGTCTTGTCCATTTCCTCCTCCGGGCTTTCCGAGTAGTTTTACAGCCACATCATAGCCACTTTGGAGCTTTCCTTTGTAAACAACACCATATCCTCCTTGGCCTAGTTTTTGTCGAAAACCTCTGGTCATCTTCTTTATGTCTGAATAGGAGTATCTTATTGGCACGATGTTGTTGTCGCTTTGTAGGAAGTCTTCAATTGCAGCAAACCTCGACAAATGCCTTGTTCGAAACTTGTAGACAAAAAGCCAGATGAGGCAAGGAAATACAACTATGAATCTCACTGCAAAGAAAAGCCCTGCCATAGAAAAGTAAAGGGTTTGAGTGCCTACCATGGTTCTGCAACCTTTGTCTTTTAGGAAGATAAACTTTTGAGGTTCTAAAATTAAAGACTAAAGAAGATTTATAAAAATTAATGTCGTCATATATATGTATATCGTCGATGCATTATAATGGATCACAAATTGAAACATTTTATGCAAAATAAATGAAGAGCGCACCATTAATGATGTGAATATGCTCGATAACGAAATACCCTGCGAGTACACCACATTCGTGTAAGAATTAAATAAGGAAATTTAGTGGAAATTCAAAGTAAAAAATTAAAATTAATTTCCCTTGGCTGCAAAAGTGTGACTAGTAAGGTCTCATTTGATTTGTTAGATAAGCTAAGATTAATTAAATTATCTTATCTAATTTGATGTTTGGTTTAATGAACAAAAACACAAGATTAATGAAAAGCCCAAAACTAAAGTTCAATTATTTTATGAATGAAATATAATATTATCTTATGAAAGATGTATGATAATAATCCATTGTTTTTATCTTTACTAAAATACTCCTCTTATATTAAAAAGGGGAACCATAATTCACTTTACTTTTGTTTATGATATAGAGGCAAAATTGTCAATTGCATATGTTTTTATTATTAATCTTACAATCCAAACATTCAAAATGAAATTATCTTACACAACTAATTATCTTAATCTATCAATCCAAATATATTATTTAACTCATAGATAATAATCTCTAGATTATAATCTTATCTAATCTATTTTAAGTTATTTATCTTATCAATTGAACTAAATGAAGCCTAACTAATTTTAAAAAAAAAAGTATGAATCACAACTACAAAGTATAACAGGACAAAGGAGTGTAAGAATTCATACAAAATTTGTTGAGATATGGTTGATTCCACTCAACAATTATAAATGCGAATACAGTGGTGAACCCGAGGATGATCTTTGCTGGGAGGCTTACTCCTGCAAGCACAACAGCTGCAATGTTCTCCATACATTAACATTTACTGCCCAAAATTGGAAATATGACAAATGGACTACAAATTCGTGCTAACTGCTCTCACCATTCACCAATTTTATTCCTTTTTTTTTTTATTTTCTGTTCATCAATCCTATTCTCATTTTCTTTTTGAAAATAAATTACAATCACATAAATGAGCCTACAATACCCCCTCAGTGTTCCTTTACTTAATTGACATTTTTAATAAAATACTAATTTTCATTAAATTTTATATTCAACATTAAAATGAATAAGATTGGTGCACGGAGGAAGTAATAATTAGCATATCATGAGATAGATCGAACCTATAACGAGAAGAAGAATTGGGACCACGGCTGCAGTTGAAGAGTCTGCAGATAATAACACAATTTGGAATGTGAGAGAATGTATTTATCTCCTTACTTCATTAATGAAAATTAATCAAATTGACAAAAACAAGGAGGGAGTGTTTGGTTGGCACCTTTTAAAGGTGAATAATGGTAATCAAAGTCATAGTGTGTATTTGGAATAACTTTACTGTGACTTTGATTACCAAAATTAAGAAATCTACCATATTTAAGCTATTTGAGAGGTATGCCTTTATTCCATACATTTTCAATTCCTTACAATTATACCAATTATCCATGAGTCAAACAATTCTTACCATAAACTGGATAGGAGTATTGTGTTTTATCTGCATTTACAAAATACAACATTAACATTATAACTTGTATGGTTTAATAATATTATTATTATTAGTTTTTTATGGGACAAATAAAGAAAGCTGATCAGTGACAAGTTTAATTAGTAGCATAACATTATTTAAAATGATTGACAAATAATGACTCCTACCAGATCCGTAATATCCAAAGTAGGCATGCATGGAAGATTTTATTCGTACTGCATTTAAATAACACAACAAAACGAGTTATTTTGAATAGTAAAATTATTGAAATTAGGAATTAATTAAGAAAATCGACTTTTGTCAACATGCGTTTGGTTAAAATTTTATGACATTAGCTATAATATTGATGTTGAAGAATCTAGGCCTTTTATGAAATTTGTTAATAAAATGAAATACCATTAGTGCACATATCTAGTGGTATTAATTTTATACTATAAAACTTGAGAGACATTGTGCAATTTGTTTTTTTGAGATTAAAGTTTTTGTAGTCCTACAATTTGTCACGAATTTGAATTTGGTCCACATAAATTATATATTTTGATATTGGTCCTATAAGTTTAAAAAATATATTAATTTTTTGGTTCTTTTACAAATTTATAGGACCAAAATCAAATTTATTTCTGGTACTGTAAATTTGTAAAAGGACAAAAATTTAAATGTTTCTAAACTTATAGGACCAATATCAAAATATATATTTGATGTGGACCAAATTCAAAATGAAATCAAGTTATAGGACTTACAAATCTTTAATCCCTTTTTTTCTTACGCCACAGGGCTTGAAGCCTTTCACGTAGACTGCGCCTGCAAACTAGTTTGTCGACTTCATTATAATGACGATGACACTTCACCATTCCATTGCACACTATACAGCTGAGAGACTCATCAGTTGGTGGCAAGAACCAAGAGAGTTGAAATCCATAGATGAGGGAGTCATGGATTTCTGAAATGGATACATTCTCCTGAGCCGTAAAATTCCATGACGTCGCGCCTACTAGCTCTTCGCTGCACATATCTCCTACATCCGCCGCATTCAAGTGGCCTGCCTTTAAATAAGTGTACATGGATGAATTAGAGGCCTCACAATGAGGAGGTAACTTTGTGAAGAGGGAAGAATTCTGCAGTGGATATGGGCACCTCATCATGCTAATAGGCGTAGCGTATGTTATTCCATAAGGATTACCACCAAGGAAGTTTCTATTTGAAGAAACGTTGGGAAAAGTGCAGGTATTATTGGTCACGGAAACATCGGTCACCCAGATGCTGCTGTTGATGTAGTTGATTGCTTTCACTTTGTATTTCTGGTACAAAATTGTGGTTATGTTGTTTTCACATTCGAATTCAAAGTCGGGAACACCACATTCTTTGGGATCATGTTTGAGTCGGAAAGGGAAGCTAATATTGCGAATATCACCACAGGAAGAAGGGCTGCAAGGATTTTGCATGCAAAAACATGATTGAGGTGATAAAAGGACTAACAAAATGAACAAGAGGAGATCATTTTGAGTGATCAACATGTGGAGAGTGTAATCAAAGTATGATGGTTTTCCAATTAAGAGGAGTAATTGTTATAAATAGAGACGTGCATGACCAAAAAGATGATGAAGTGCAACTACTACATAGTCGTCGGTCTTCCAATTAAATTTCCAACCCAAATAGCAATAAACGATCATGAATATGGTCGGTCCCACTCGAAAATGACTTTGACTTGGTCACTAGTATTTTTCGTGGGAGACAAAATAATTAACAATGTGATACCTGAAGCATTGATACATAGATCGATGGGTGTGTGAAATCGATTTCTTCTCGTCAAACTTGTAGAGTATTATGAAATCAATTCAATTATAATTAATTTCCTAATACTCTATTAAAGAATTCCGTCTCATCTAAAAATCCGAAATTTATAAAAAAAATATAAAATTAATTCAATTATTTAATTCCCTAAATACTTTCCCTTTGACACCGTTAATTAAAGAGAGGAGGAGATTTTGAGTAGTGATGAACATGATTTATTAATTCTGGAGAGCTAGCTAGGTATAATAAATTAATAATCATCAAAGCAATTCCAATTAATGTAAAGTAATTATAAGGCCACTCAATTAATAGTCGTCGGTCTTCCAATCAAATATGATCGGTCCCACGCGAAGATTTGTTTGACTCGTTGATTTTTATTTTTTCAAAGGCTAAAAACCCAATATAATACTGGAGGCAACGCGTATACTTTTGCATTTATTATTGTGAATCTGATTCTTTTCCAAAAAAAAAAATAATAATAATAAATTATAGGAGTTCTTTGGTAGATGATTCTTACTATTTTCAAAAATATTTATAATCAAGAATTTCAAGAAAAAATGTGTGTTGCATACACTACAAAAAACGCGCAAATTAGCGATCGAAAATTAGCGGTCGCTAATTATATCATTAGCAACCGATTAGCGATCAACGCTGACTATAGGTCAAAAAGGAGAATTTTCCGACCGATGGCGGTCGCTAAGTTTCGAATACAGAAGCGGGTAGTGGGCAATTATTGCCTGATTCGATATTTATATCTAGCGACCGACTTAGCGGTCGCTAAATTTCGAATATACTACAACTTATGTCCTTTTCTTTCCTTTTCATTCGCGAAAAGAAAGCCCCCCAACCTTCAAAAAATCTCTCAAATGTGAAGAATTATTGTTTCAGCGTGTTGTTTGCAATCAATCGGGTCTATTGTCACATTGTGCTCGTTACTTCAATTTGACCGTACGTTTTTACATTTTTACCGTCTGATTTCTATTGTTGAATAAAATTTATTTTCTTGATTGTGTGTTCGATTTGTGATAAGTTTAGCAATATTTGTTGTACATTAATTATTTATGGATATATCTATTTTTGTTGGAGATTAATCCCAATTTTGTTAGAATTTTATTGTGTAATTGATGTAAATTTGTAGTTGATGTATGATTATATATAGTGGATTTTTTGTTTTAAAAAATTGGATATGCTTGTTTACAGTCAAAACTCTGGTGAATTTTTTTATAATTCTAATGTGATGCATTCTTAATTTAAATCAGATGGAACTCCCTGATCGTCATTGGATGTATCAAATGCCTCGTCTGATACAAAATGATCAACTCTGAATTTTACAAGAAAATTGATGAGTTTATTAAGTTTGTCTCTCGTAATCCACACTGCATGGATAGGTGTGGCCAGATTAGATGTCCTTGTTTAAGAAAAAAGTGCGGTAACACGAGATTCTTGAGCACTGATGATGTTAAAACTCATCATGTGATGTCCGATTTTACTCCATATTATTACAACTGGACCGTACATGGCGAACCCCGGTGGAATTATAATATCGAAACAGTGGTTGCTTTCTATGTCAGTTTCGTAGTGGTGGAGGTAATTATAGATTAGAGATTGGTGGTTCGAGTCGTGATTCGCCTACTCCATGCTTTGGGACACCGGTGGATGAGGTAGATGAATTCCAAAGGTATCATACGATGATTGATGAGTCTGGTTTGGGTGGTCACCATCTGTCGATCAGAAACTGTTTCCTGGTTGTGATACTTAGACTCAATTATCATTCAATGCTCAGATGTTGTCCATCAAAATTGAAGGCAAAGTGAGTCAGAAAGTCTACAATCAATTTACAAAGTTGTTCAAACGGGCCCTACCTAAAGAGAACACAGCGCCAGAAAATTTCTATCAAAGTAAGAGGCTCTTGAAGGATATGGGTTTACCATTTGAGAATATTGATTATTGTACCAACGGTTGCATGTTGTTTTGGGACGACGACGAGAGCATCGATCAGTGCAGAATGCCCTAGGTTCAAACCTCTGATCGTAGGAAGAAGACAACTTTCAAGTCCATGTATTATCTTCCCATCACTCCTCGTCTAGAGAGGTTGTATCAGTCGAGTGTCACTGCAAAAGACATGCGATGACATGTTGAGGAGTGTTCTGGTCAGAATTTCGGAAAGATGTGTCATCCTGCAGACTCTAATGCGTGGAGACATCTTGATAGAGAGTTTCCAGATTTTGCGAGTGAGAAGAGAAATGTGAGGTTTTGTCTGTACACAGACGGATTTGCTCCATTTGATATGCACAGGAAGAAGTATTCATTGTGGCCTGTGTTACTAACTCTGTACAATCTACCTCCTTGGTTGTGCATGAAGCCTCAACACATATTTCTCACTGTCTTGGTGCCTGGTCCTCAGAACCCTAAGCATAACCTGGATGTCTACCTTCAGCCACTGATTAAAGAGTTGTTATATTTGTGGCATACGGGAGTAGAGACATATTTATTACTGTCTTGGTGCCTGGTCCTCAGAACCCTAAGCATAACCTGGATGTCTACCTTCAGCCACTGATTACAGAGGTGTTATATTTGTGGCATACAGGAAGGAGAACTTCACGTTACGGGCTGCTGTTTTATGGACCATCAACGACTTTCCAGCATATTCTATGTTATCTGGGTGGTCGACAGCTGGAAAACAAGCATGTCCGTACTACATGGATGGATATGATGCATTTTATCTTCCACTGAGTAGAAAGATATCATGGTTCGATAATCATCGGAAGTTTTTATATGATGATAGGAAAGACAAAGTGAATTTTCTAAAGGGAAAACATGTTGTAAAGCGTCCAAGACCACAAGTTCAAACATGTATATAAACATTGTTTCTATTTTAATCACTACTTACTTATGATAAGAGTTTTATCAATTTAGTTTAACCATACACACTTTATTTTAAGTGATTCATTGTTGTACGAGGTTACAGTAACTGGCTTGGGGAAAACGACTGAGGAGAGTGCAATGGATCACAATAAATGGATCCCGGGAGGGGGGCAGCTGTGCGCGATGAGCAGCGATTCCCGTTTCTGAAATTTCATTTGATTTTTTTTTTAGAGAGAGAGAGAGAGGATGGGGGTGAGTGGAGGGGGTCATTTGATTTTTTAAATATACTGAATTGGGGTGGGTGAGGGGTTTTATTTCTTAGATTTAATGGGGGTAGGTATGATAGGGGTAGGTGATAGGATGTGACTTTTTATTGTGATGTGTCAGATGAAAGGTGGAGTGGATCCCATTTTTTACCCTCCTTTTAACATGTGGTTTTTGGTATTTTTATATGTAATAACACTCTTATAAATGACCTTATATGTAATTTACCATTAATTCTATTATTCTGGAGAAGTATAATAATAAAAAAAATCATCAATAGTCTCCAATTAATAGAGGTCACTCAACTGATAGTCGTCAGTCTTCTAATCAAATATGGTCGGTCCCACGGGAAGATAGACTTCACTTTGAAATTCATTTTTTTAAAATTTTGTTATTATAAAAGTGATTATTTATTGGCATTAATCATACTATTAAAATTGAAATTTTTTTATTTAATTTATGTAAGTTATGTAAAAAAATAAATTATATATTATAAAATTTAGTTCATAACTAAAAATTATATAATTGATTAAATATTTTAATTAACTCATATTAAAGAAAATTAATAATTGTAAAAGAAATTTTATAAAATTAATAGATAAATTGATAAATAAATTTAGTTTATATTTATTTTGATCAGAAAAAAATATTTTATTCAAAAGAATTGGGTAACATGTATACAATATATTCCATCCTAATTAAAGTTTATATTTATTTTATTTAAATATTTATTATAATTTATTATTTATATAATTTTATATTTAAAATTTATAATATTCAACTTGTATATTGCACGAGAGAATTATTAATTTTTCTTAAGAGGCAAAAAGAATTTTGACTATTTAAAAAAATTAATGTGATACCATCGCTTAGACATATTTGTCACTTATTAACAAAAGGTTATCACTTTCAAAAAAAAATATAATATATATATATTTTAAAAAGATATAGTTGTTGTGTCCAAGGGCCGGATACAATCACTTTTGGACTGGGCCCAGACCCGATGATCATCCGAGCATCACCATGCTCGAGTGTCCGATCACCAGCTCTCCGAGCATATTGAAATCAGGGAAACATCACATGCACAGTTCCAAGCAGGACTACATTAGGACTAGAGCTGTCAACTAGGGATAACTACAATGTAACTTGTGTTGTGAGTATTGTCGGGGTGTGTGTATAATGCTGACTATTTTGTCTAGTGTCTACTGAGAAATGAGTTTTGAATTTTAAAAAAAAAGTTTAATTTCTACCGAGTCAGTCCATTGCAACCGAGTCAAGCCCGGCCTGAGCCCGAGTGACCCGACGGGCCTATCAAGCTGGGCCAAATAGGCCCGGTTATTTTTTGGTCCATCCTGTCTTTAAACTCGGGTTTTTAGGGCTGGCCTGTTTTAACAACTCTAATTAAGACTAAGATATGTTGAACCAGGGTCCCTCAGAAATCTATAAGGACAACTCAAAATAAAAATTCAATAGCTTAAGAACTCTTTAAAATGAATAAATAGTTTAATAACTTTCAAACTAAAACTTAATGTTTGGAACATAAAGATGCATTTTGCCTTATAATCTCTCTGTTTAATTTTACTTAGTCTTATTTTATTTTACACAAATTTTTAGAAAGTGGATATATTTCATATAAAATTAAAATGAATTGTAAATTGAAGTTTAAAATATTATCTCACTAGAAAATAGGGCTAATTTATTGGATAGACTAAAGAAAGATAATTTTAGTAAAACTGGATAGAGAGAGCATATATGATGAAACAAAACAAGCATGATCTTTGTAGCCCAACGTGTTTAGTTATGCATGATCTTTCTCCATTAGTCTATGCTACAAGACAAGACATCTCCCTTTTGGAGAAGACTTAGTTAATGTATTAAAGTCTTTCCAATTGCGTTTTTGGCGTACGTTGTGACATTTGTTTGATTCCAGCACCACAAGCAGTTGTCTTCAACGATGAAAATATCTAGAATTTTCTGTAGAAATTAATCATATATCTAGAATTTTCTGTAGAAATTAATCATATGGTGCATCTGGTGCAGTTCCTTCCCCTCACATGTGAGTTCTCGTGAACAAAGATAGAGTCATCCATGCTCAGTCACTTCTACGGTCCATCGACTCAAACATAATACCTACTATACCATGTAGAAATTAATTGAAGTGTGTCTGATGCAGTCCCACAAAATGAGTCAATATGTTCCAATGAGTTTTCATCCTAAAATCAATTGATAATGGGAGGAGTTGTCCATTAGTTTGATATATACTAGTCTCTACTCTTCAATATTTCAATGCGGGACAACTCACATATGTAATTTGTCATATATTAAACATGTCCTCCTCACATGTGAGTCCTCGAATCAAGACAGTATCACCCACATTCCGTCTCTTCAACAGCTTATCCGGCTCGAGCATAAGACACATTCTGGTACCATGTAGAATTTATTAGAGTGTGCTTGATATGGTCTCACAAATTGAGTACGCCGAATATGTGAAGGAGACTAATCATTCGTTCAATAAGGTTTCATCCTAAAATCAATTAGTGATGATAGGAGAGAGTTTGAATCACAATTCGTCCCATAACTATTTGACAAAATAGATTTAGTCCCAAAATTAATTTTTTATCAGATTTAGTCCCAAATTTTCAAATAAGGTCCAATTTTAGTCCCAAAATTAACTTTTTATTAGATTTAGTCCCAATTTTTTTTATAAAATCCAATTTTAGTCTCAAATTAAAGGTAAAAAGTGAAATAATATTAGATTTTACAAAAAAATTTATATTATTTATATTATTTCATTAATTTTTATATTATTTTTATATCAATTTTCATTAATTTCGTTAGTTTTTATGTATTTATATTGTTTTGTATTTTAGATTTTACGAGTTTGTATTTACATTATTTCATTAATTTTTATATTATTTTTATAAAAAGTGTATTTATATTATTTCATTAATTTTTTGCTAATCGATTTTTTTTTTACATATATTATGATTTTTTATATTCACTTTTCACCTTTTATTTGAGGCTAAAGTTGGACCTTACCAAAAATTTTGGGACTAAATCTAATAAAAAGTTAATTTTGGGACTAAAATTGGACCTTACAAGAAAATTTGGGACTAAATCTAATAAAAAATTAATTTTGGGACTAAAATTGGACCTTATTAAAAAATTTGGGACTAAATCTAATAAAAAATTAATTTTGGGACAAAATCTATTTTGTCAAATAGTTATGGGACGAATTGTGATTCAAACTCTGATAGGAGACTAGACTTATAAACTAGTCACCTATTTTAATTTTTCAATATGTGATTTATCATATTCTCAATAATTTCGCCAATATTTCAATTTTTAGGACACCCCGATATAAAAATTCAGTGCAAAAAAAAAAAAATTTCAAAATATTGATAAATCTCATACTAATTTCGGTTTAGTTATAGTGCAACTTGTACAAGACAGAAATATTGGTAATTTAAGTGAAGTAATTCTAATATGCACCAGTTACAACAATTCAAGTGTATCTTTAAAGAGTTGATCATGTTTTCATTAAAAAATCACCCTTATTATAGATTTTTAATAAAAAAACTTAAAGAGAAGCATACTCCTAGATCCAAATCCCTCGTCATTATACCAATAACTTCGTATAAATAACAACTTGAAATATCATATCAGGAATTTATCATTCCCCTCATCATATCTTATCATTATATCAATAATAACTTGCAGAATGCGTACAGATGAAGAGTCCAAAATGCTGAGGAATCCCTGCAAGTAAACCAGAAACATGATAAGCAAATATGTGGAAAGTATATGATCCTCAGTTGTTTTCACTCTTATATGTCATAGGATTTCTCTTACAATCATATATCTAGAAGTAGCCATACTTGTAAATAAAGACGAAAAATCCCAATAGAGAGGTGAACCCAGTGATGATCCTTGCTGGAGGGCTTATCCCTGAAAATAAAACAACTGCAAGGTTCTTCATATTAATAAACAACTTGTTAACACACAATGTTATGGGTGCAAAGAAAGTGAAATTAAGATCAGATGAGCAAGTACTGCTGATTAACTGAACATTAATACTATCAGCTGAGGAGGTCAGCTAATAGGTCTGCTGAGGGTCATCTGATGTGGTCAGCTGAGAACATCAGGAAAGTCTACTGAAAGTCATCTGGGATATCAGAGGAGTCAGCTGAGGTAGTCAGCTGATGGAGTCTACTGAGTGTTCAGGATAGTCACTCAGGATGACGGATCAGGATGATGGTCAGTCAGGATGGTATGGTCAGGTCAGCTGGTCAAATTAGGACAAAAGGTCTACTGATGATATCAGCTGAGTACTCAGACTCAGCTGAGGACGTATCACATCAGCAGACAAGACAAGAAAGGAGCATACTGACTCCAAAATCAGGAATTAACTCAGGATCAGTTACGAAGCGGTTTAAACTTTCAAATTGGACAACGGACGATCAGTTTAACAGAATCAAAACTGAAGATCGTTGGGCTCTGACAGTTACTCATTTTCGGTTGCAACTGTAGCAGTTTTCTTGTTAGGTGGTTACGATCACTAGCATTAATTAGGGATTTCATTCTCCTATATATACACACACGTATGTATAGAAGAATAGGACGATCATATACTTAGAGAATCATCACAACCAAGAAACACTTGTAATCTGTATTTTCTCCATTGATTAGTGAGAGAGGTGCCCTCATCCCGTGGACGTAGATCATTTCTGATCGAACCACGTAAATCTTGGTGTTCTTCAATTTCTTTATTCCAATTGATTTTAAACAATCATTGTTAACTCAACACACAACTTAACAAAATCTAAGTAGTGTTCGACAAAATAGATTTAGCTTCAAAATTAATTTTTTATCAGATTTTTCAATATTTTTATAAGGTGCAACTTGGGTCTCAAGTCAACCGTAAAAAGTTATATGACTTTATTTTAAAATTCAAATTGGTGGGGTTTGTCAAGGGTGCAACATTATTTTGAAATTCAAAATTACTGAGATTTGTCAAGGATGCAGATATGGCGTCTGTATGGGCTAATTGTATTTCATTTTTTATTTTTGTTTTACAATTTTATTACACATTATGTGTATCTAAAAATTCTAAAATAATCCTCTTAAAAAAATTTTATAAAAAAAAAAGTAAAAACAAAATTTAATTCACACACATGGATGGAAGTAACATCAACACTCATGCGTAAATCATCAATTTCTAACTTCAAAACAACATTATTTCGTTTTTTACTGTAGATTAGGGGCCAAAATTAGACCAGTCAGAGAAATTGTGAGAAAAACTGATAATTGAGGAGAGTAAATCTATTTTGCATAAAGATATGGGACAATTAGTAATTTAAACACGAAAAGTTTCTATGCAACATATATAAATGAAGAGTGCACCTGCGATAAGCACAGGAATCGGGATAAGGCACGTGGATATTCCTGATAAGCAATGCATATATGGGGTTACTTATTGTTGTTCTTCATCAGCTTGTTTCATTAACAGATAATATTAGTTTTAGTCCTAAAATTTACCTTTTCCATGGATTTGATCCCCTCTACTCTACTCGCTCTAAAAAATTATCATGAAAGTTAACTTTCGCACCCATCATCAGTCCTGCCATTAATTGGCTGTCTGTTGACTGAGGAAATCGATAAATATAATTATTTAAAATAATGTATTTAAATGTAATTATATAAAGGAATTTTATTTTTTTAAAATTAGAATAAAGTACAAATTCTTTTTTAAAATATTAGAACCCCAAATATTTGATATTATGTCGGTCAATAAGCAATTAATTGACAGAGGGATCAAAAGTGGGAATAAAGGTAAACTTTTGTGATCAATTTTCAGAGTGAGTGAAACAGGTTGTCCAAACCTGAAAATTTATGAACTTTAGGGACTAAAACTGATATTTCTCCGCAGAAATAAAGATACTTTTGAAATGAAATTGGAAGACTTGTTTTAAGTTAGTGAAGCTGCATGCACAAAAGTGCAGTCAATGTTTGATCATTGATTGTCATTTGACACGTTCCTAACTCCTATATTACTGACCTTTTCTATATAACAATCACACCCTATGTTTAATGCAATGTAACTGAATTAAATCATCCGTGAACTATTCATGTTTTAACTCTAAACATATTTGTTTGGGAGCATTTAATAAGGCTTGTTAATATAAATGAACTAACTTATATAACTCAATAATATTTAAATGTTAGCTCGTGAGCACACTAGCTCCTTGATAAATTTGTGAGTTAACTTGTATAAATTAAATTAATAATTTGACTTTTATTTATAAATTTAAGATAAATATTAAATTATGTAATTAAACTTATTTAATAAAATAAATTTATATGAGTATATATATATATATATGATTTTAGAAATATGTAGTATTCAATACAGAATTGATGAATAAATTAAATAATGTATGTTAAACTTAGAAAAACTCATGAATCAATAATACCTTTGATAAATTAAGTTTGAGCTCGGTTGTTAATAAACTAACTTAAATCAGACATTCTAAAGCTATGTTCAGTTCTACTACGAAGTATTTGGTTGAATTTATAAGTTCTTTAAAATATATTATAAGTTGTTTAAAGACTTATAAATTCTCTTAAAGTATTTGATAAAATAAGATGTTTGACAATTTATAAAATATTAAAATAAATTTCTTGCCACATATAAACTACAAAAATTGTTGGCATCTCAATTGCAAATAAAATATTAAGTCGTGATTTTTTTAAGAATCATCCAAGAGTTTGATTAAAAAATAAATTTAAATCAAACATCACGATTTTTGCAGCAAATAAAACGTCAAAATGAATAGACGACCATTTCAAGAAGAGGTTTTAAATGATAATCCTCTTTCTGGGGTGTGAAATCAAACACATTCTTCCAAGGGTCCATTAATGTGATGTAGAAGCTAAAGAAAGAGCCTTACTATTCAAAAGTATATTTTAGAGGAAAAAGTCTCTCCGAATTATATTTCCAATTTGCCTTAGTCATGCATGCACTAGGTGTACCGTGCAACTCAAGTTCATTTTTAAAAACTTACACAAAATACTACTGAAAAGTCACACATGTTATTATTGAAAAGTGATTCTTTAATGGTGTTTCAGTAATAATTTGTGTAACTTTTCAGTAATAAGTGATGTAACTTTTTAAAAATACACTTGAGTTGCACGGTGCACCTGGTGCACAAGAGACTTATTCTTCCAATTTAATTTCCACCATCTAGCGGGCCCCAACCACTAATATATAACTCTATCCGGTCCCGCGAGAAAATATATTCGATTTGGTGACTAAGAAATTGAATTTTTTTTTCTTGACGAAGGTATTATATTAAAAAGGAGAAGAGAAAAATAGAGTTAGAAGAGGAACAGAAAAAGAAACAACTCCACAACCCGGAGGAAGGAAGTAAAACAAATAGAAATAGTTGGGCCTCATTAAAAACCTAGCTGTAAACCACCCTTTAGAAAAAACCGGAGGTAAGAGAAAAAGAGTGCAACCAACTAAATCCACTTCCATAGGTCCAAGCCCAAAATACAAAGCCTTAAAGAATGCCCCTAAAAACTATGGCAAAAAAATTAAGATTTGAATCTACTAGTCATATCCTCATAAAGTATAGTGTTTATAAAAGCAGGTGAGACCCCACGCCAGCTACTATTCAAGTCCAAACTAGCAATAGAATGTATTGGTTGATTCCCTTCTCTAAAGATGTGAGAATAAGTGGCTGACAAAAAGCAATTAGAGCATTGCGTGTATGATCATTCCCGAGCCCTTGACAATTCCAAGAAAGAATTAACATAAAAAACCATTTGAGCCATGCATCGGCGGCTAACGTACATCTTCCTCCTCCTCCAACTCATCCGCTCAGCTTCTCCTCGCAGCCATAGACATTTTTGAGGACTTGGGCCAGTATCATCATTGACAAAGGTAGACTTATCCGGATCCTTCAATGTTGAAACCAAATCCCGCTTGGACATAAACCGAGAATCTCTCGAGATATTCCGTAAGGCCCTTTTAATTGAGACACCCGTAGGAACAGAGATATCCGAGTAGTGAAACTTTGAAGTAGGAGGTCGCAAATTCAACCCATCCTCCCAAACAGGATCTGCATGCCCTTCATTAAGGGAAAACTCCTCAAGGGACCCAATAAAGGCTGGTTTATTCTGTGCAGGAACAAGAGCCAACACTAAACTATCATCCATGCCAATCTCGGAATTCGAAACAGGTCCACAAGAAGGAATCGACTTCTCAGCAAAGCGCAAGTCGGGCTGATCATTACCCGGCTGATCAGAATCATCCCTTCTCTCATGAGACGTTCCAGCTGCCGAATTTTTTCTGGATTTGGAGCAACTCCTCTCCTCCCCTTTCTAGCCTGCTGCTTCCCTTTGGTAGAAGACTTCATACAATTAGAGGTAAGGTGGCCCACCACATTACATTCACGATAAAAGGCCGGGATATTCTCATACACAAGTGATGTAAACGCCATCTGCCCCGCTCTGCGGTACATAACTTTCTCCTCAATGTTCTCCTTAAGATCAACCTCAATCAACAAGCATGCATAATGACCCAAAGTCATATCAGCCGTATTTTTATCAATTCTTATCAAAGTCCCAACATAAGCCGCATGTGACTCAAAGATTTTCGGATGCCAATATTCTATTGGAAGATGAAGAAAGCGAACCCAGACCTGAGCCGTAGAAGTCTGGACCTTGCTAGTATTGAAATCTGAAACCCAGCTTTGCAAGCGAAAAGAACTTGAATCCAAATGTCATGTCCTCTTTTTGCCCACACGTTCCATATCTAACCGATTTGAGAAAACAACTGAAAAAAAACCCTTCCCAGGCGGGATTAGTTTTAGCCCTGAAAGGATACTCCACAAACGCATAAGATTATTCAAAAGATCAAGTCTCGAAAGAAGGGGTTTCCCAGACTGAGTGAGCATACGACCAATGAATGCAAACTCGAAAACCTTTAGGCTTTGTTTATAAGCTCCCTCATCCACATCCACCACAAAAAACTCCCCTTGTCTCTTAGGCTTCTCAAAAGTCCCCAAACCCTTCCCAAACGGGCTACTCAGATTAGCAGAAGGCCCTTTTCCCGTAACACAATTCCCTGGGCTATTGCCTGTGCAAAGGAGACATGGAATTTGGTTGCTCCAACAACCTGGGCCGGGGAACGTAGTTCTTTTCTAAATGCATAGAGGACCCCGACGATGCCTCGCGAGAGGAGTTACCATGCAAAGGGGCCGAGACACTAGTGACCAGTGCGTGGGCATCAGTAGCGCCACTAGATACTGAGTTGGCCTTACCAGTCATCTCCACACAATCGTTACGACCCGAATCCACTATCATGGCCTGGCGCCTTTCCAAATTGTCCGCGACGATTGCATATGAATTAATATTATATTAAAATAATAAATAAAATAAGAAAAAAGTTAAAGTATTGTAGGACCCAAATTTTTAATTGTGAGTGTGACTTATGTTCAAATAAAGAAATGAGTAAAAATTTTGTGGACAAATAAAAAAAAAAGTGGGAAAAATTTTTGTAGACGAAGGAAGTAATAATTATTGGTAATATTTTATTATAGTCTTGAATTATTAAATATTTTGTTATAAAAATTTGGGAAATGCTTTTTTTCGTCATTTATCTTTCACCTATTATGGTTTTGGTCCTCTTAACTATTAAAAATTGATTTTTGTTCTTTATTTTTTAAATTTTTTAAATTTGTTCTTTATCTTTAAAAAAAAATTAATTTTCATATTTTATCTTTATTAAAAAAACTTGATTTTCGTCCTTTATTTTTTCAAAAAAATGTAGTTTTCGTCCTTTTTGAAAGAAAACCAAAATCATAATATGTTAAAGATAAAGGATGAAAAAGCTATTTTGCCAAAGAAGTTAAAATTTAATCTAACATTGTTCAATTTAAAAGATAATATTGTAGTTTTATAGTAATGTCTTAATTTTAGAAGTCATTAAAAATAATATTCTAAAGTATCTCCACATATTACCAACTCTTCATGAAACTTATACTAGCAACACTATGTCATTAAAAACGGTTTTGTCATTAACAATTTTTGGCTTGTGAATCTATATATAATGCCAGGACTAAAGGTCATTTTTCTTGTAGTGTTCGTGTTTCTAAATCATGCATGCTTCAATTTCATGTTTCATTACACAACGACATACACACTATGTATATTATTGATATGCTGAAGCACCAAGTCCAACTGACTCTCTAGTTCTCTTCCACTGAAATACCAGCAGCTCTAAGCACATTCAACTGTTTCAAAAAACTTAATCTTCAACCGCAATCTCAATATTTGGAGCAGCAGCATCATGACCAAACAGGGATGCAAAGCATGTGTACGTAATCGAGCTCTGATCCTCAACACTAACCACAACTTGGGCTGACTGAGATGGCCGGTTAGGAAGATGGAGGCGCTCCACTTGGCCTTCCAGCATTTCCACCACTTTATCTATCGAAGGCCGATCACCTTGGTTAATGCCACTGTAGTCATTTTCTTAGCAATTCTTTTGTTAGTATCATTACTGTCATGATCATTGTTTTCTTAGCAATCTCCAAACATTGTGTGCTCTTCATGATGATTCTGAATCATGCTTCAGTTTCATATTTCATCATACACACTAGCTAGAGTCTAGAAAATAATAATGATACGCTGAAACACAAGTCCAAACTGGTTGGTCACAACTACAAAATGCTTGGTAATAGACAATGGATTTGTTGTTTATTAGCTTAAAATATCTATGGTGTAAAAAGAACCCCTTTACTACAATATTACCTGCAATCTATTGCGTGAAAAGACAACTTACCATGCATATATAGCCCCAAATATGTTGATATATGATCAAAGCTAAGTATTTAAATATCTTATCCAGAGTGAATTTTTGTTTGTGATTTAAAATTCATAGCCCCAAATCCTTCCCTCCAAAACGGAAATTGTTATATCACTTCCGCAAATTTAAATACGACACACTTATAAGTTGGAGATGATCAGTAGTGGAAGAATTCTTTCCTAAACAAAAACAGAGGAGAATACGGAGGAAGCATATTTCTAATTCACTAGTTTTCATCACTATAAATAAAACAAGCACATTCCAGTAGCTCTTAGCACATTTTTACAGCTTCAAACTTTTAATCTTCAACTGTAATCTCAATACTGGGTACAACATCATGATTGAGCAACGATGTGCAATCACTTGAATGTGTACTCCAGCTTTGATCTTCAACACTTACTGCAACTTTACTCATCGAAGGCCGATTAGGAACTCGGAGACGCTCCACTTGGCCTTCCAGCATTTCCACCACTTTATTCATCGAAGGCCTATCACTCGGACTCATCAGTATGCACCACAACGCCACTATTGTCATTTTCTTAGAAATTTCCCTATTTGTATCCATGTTGTCGTCATCATTGTCTTCACCAATTACTCCAATTTCAATGTCGTCATCAAAGCGGTCATATATCCAACACGGGAAATACTCACTATGAGTTTGATTATTGCCTTTCAAGTCTCTCTTTAAGCCCAACATTTCTATCAGCATCATCCCAAAACTATAGACATCAGCTTTGAAAGAGACTCCACCAAAACCTCTATTGATGAGTTCAGGAGCAACATATCCTATTGTTCCTCTAATTGCTGTCATAGTCACCACCTTTTTATCCGGGGAACAGAATTTTGCTAGCCCAAAATCAGTGATTTTTGGGATAAACTTATCATCAAGAAGTATATTGTGAGGCTTGATGTCAAAATGCAGTATCTGGATGTCACAGCCCGTGTGCAAATACTCGATCCCCCGAGCCACTCCAATTGCAATCTTATACTTCATGTCCCAGCTCAGGGAAATCCTTTTTTCATGACTGTAGATGTACTTATCAAGAGAACCATTGGGCATGAAATCAAACACAAGGACACGCTTTGATCTTTCTGCACAATATCCAACTAGGTTGACAACATTAACATGATGGATCCTTCCGATGGTTGCGATTTCATTCATGAAGTCTTTGCCATCTGCTCCGGACCTCCCGAGTATTTTTACGGCCACATCAAGGCCACTCCGAAGCTTTCCTTTGTAAACAGAACCATAGCCACCTTCACCAAGTTTTTCGCGGAAACCTCTTGTCATCTTTCGTATGTCTGAGTAGGAGTACCTGATTGGCACGAGATTGTTGTCACTTTGTAGGAAGTTTTCTATCGCATCAAACATTGACAAGTGCCTTCTTCTAAACTTGTGGATCAAAAACCACATCACAAATGGAAATATGATGATGAACCTTGCTGTAAAGATAAGACCTGCAGAAGAAGAAGAAATATGAAAAGGTCTACCCTGATTCTACAATTATTCACTTTATAGTTCAATATGGACAAACATTATGGGGGAATGGGGTTTTATTAATGCAAAATACATATATATCACTCTTGTCATCGTATTCTTTTCTTATGATGTGATCGACTAATCCAAAAGACCAATCCTAATATATCCACTAGCAAGGCCTCAACTAAAATCAGAGCAAAACTCTATTTGGACTAGCTCATCTAAAAACTTAGAAAGAAGCATGCTCCTAAATCCAAAACCCTCGTCATTACTTCTATCAATAACAACTTGAAATATCATCTCAGGAATTTATCATTAGTCTCATCATATCTTATCATTATATCAATAGTTAGTTGCAGAATGCGTACCGATGAAGAGTCCAAAATGTTGGTAAATCCCTGCAAGCACACCAGAAACATGATTTAATAAGCAAATATGTAGAAAGTATCTCCTCAGTTGTTTTCACTCTTATATGATTTCTCTTACATTCAAATATATTGTAGTAGCCAAACGTGTCAATAAAGACGATAAGTCCCAATAGAGAGGTGAACCCAGTGATGATCCTTGCTGGAGGGCTTATCCCTGAAAATAAAACAACTGCAAGGTTCTTCATATTAATAAACCTGTAGCTAGCTAGCAATCTTAATTATGCACTTTTTAACACACAACTTAACAAAATCTAAGTACTCTTGACAAAATAGATTTGACTTCAAATTAAATTTTTATCATATTTTTCAATATTTTTTATAAGTTTCAACTTGAATCTCAAATCAACCATAAAAAGTGATACCACATTATTTTAAATTTCAATAGTGGGATTTGTCAAGAGTGTGACATTATTTTGAAATTCAAAATTAGTGAGATTTGTCAATGGTGCCCATATAGCATCTATATGGGCTAATTGTATTTGATTTTCATTTTCTTTTATAATATTATTACTTGATGTATTTAAAAATTCTAAAAAGTCCTTTCAAAAAAATTATAAAAACGAAAAAGGAAAAATCAAATTTAATTAATACACATGGATGGAAGTAACATCAACACCTGTGTGTAAATCATCAATTTCAAACTTCAAAACAACATTATTTCGTCTTTTACTGTCGATTAGGGGCCAAAATTAGACCTTATTTGAGAAAATTGGGACAAAATTAAACTAATAATTGAGAGTAGATCTATTTTGCACAAAGATATGAGACAATTAGTAATTTAAACACAGAAAAGTTTCTATGCAACATATATAAATGAAGAGTGCACCTGCTATAAGCAGAAGAATCGGGATAAGGCCTAAGTGTAGTCCTGATAAGCAATGCATATATATATGGGGTTACTTGTTTTTGTTCTTGATCAGCTTGTTTCATTAACAGATAATATTAGTTTTAGTCCTAAAATTTACCTTTTCCAGATTTGATCCCCCCTTATTTTACTCGCTCTAAGAAGAAATGATCATGAAAGTTTGCTTTCGGAACCATCATTAGTCCTGCCATTAATTGGCTGTTTGTTGACTGATATCGATAAATATAATTATTTAAAAAAATGTAGTTAAATGTAATTATTTAAAGGAATTTTATTTTTTTAAAATTAGAATAAAGTACAAAATCTTTTGAAAAAAATCATTTAAAACCCCAAATAGTTGATATGATGTTGGTCAATAACAATAAGCATTTAATTGCAGAGGAATCAAAAGTGGGAACAAATGTAAACTTTTGTGATCAATTTTCAGAGTGAGTGAAACAGGTTTTCCAAACCTGAAAATTTATGAACATTAGGGACTAAAACTGATATTTCTCCGCATAAAAATCAGAGTGACAGACAAGGTGTAGAGAATTCTTACTATGAGGTTGTCTGAAGAAGCCTTTGAATCGGTCTGCATTTTCAAATGTAACTAACTCAATATATATATGATGACTCATATGAAAAGCAAGATTCAGAAACTATTTAACCTCGCATTCTTACCCCACTTGTAATGAAGCTTATCTTCATAGCAATCATAATATCCTTCAAGGTTAAGATAACAACGTGATCCTCCGCAGATGCTACAGATAGGAGGGAGCCAGGAGAGTTCAAATCCATAGAGCAGAGAGTCGCGGATTTCAGAAATGGACTTCAAATCATTAAATATCCATGATGTCAGCACTACAGGATCTAGAGTGCACATGTGTCTTACTTCCGAAGCAGCAATAAAGTCGTCGACCGTTACATAAGTATATCTTTTGCCGTTGCCACAGTGGTCAGGGAATTCCGTAAAGAGGGAAGAATTCTTCAACGGATATGGGCACCTCATAAAGGTAATAGGCCAAGCTACCTCAATATATACACTACTGGAGTTGTCTCTGATGGTTTCATAAGGATAACCACGAAAGTAGGAGCTATATACTGAGTAGGTGGGAACAGAGCAGGTGTTGTTGATGGAAACATCCGCAAACCTGATGGTGAAGTTGTCGTAATTGATTGCTTTCACTTTGTATTTCTGCTGCTCAGAGTTTATTAGATTTGAAATTGTGGTGACGTTGTTCTCACATTCTAATTCGTAGTCGGGTTTTCCACAGTGTTTGGGATCATCCTTGAGTCGGAAAGGGAAGCTAATATTGTGAATACTGCCACAAGATGAAGGGCTACAATTAGCATGAGACGATGATGTTGTTTGAAGGATAAGGAGTAGATTAATGAAGAGATGGGCCAACTAGATTCTTTTCTGGGTTCATCATTCTTTGTGGTGATGAAGAGAAATAAAGATGCATGGCCTAATTGTGTAATGAAATTGGAAGATTTGTTTTAAGTTAGTCAAGCTGCATGCCCAATTTGATCATTGATGGTCATTTTACAGGTCTCTCTCTCTCTCTTTCCTAGGTTTATTGCAATGTAATTAAATCAAATCATTCGTCAACTATTTATGTTTTAACTTAAACATATTTATTTGGGAGCATTTAATAAGGCTTGTTAATATAAATGAACTAACTTATACAACTCAATGATATTTAATTGTTAGCACGTGACCACACTCCTTGATAAATTTGTGAGTTAACTTGTATAAATTAAATTAATAACTTGACCTTTATTTAAAAATTTATGATAAATATTAAATTATGTAACTAAACTTATTTAATAAAATAAATTTATATAAGTATATATATATACACATATATATATATATATGATTTTAGAAATATATATATATATTTTTTTATCGATAAATGTTGGTTGTTAGTGGTTAGAAGTTAGTTCACCAACTCTTCATACATTCATATCTCCAAGCCAACCTTATATCTCCCTCATATTCGTTCCCAAAGGGAATCGAACCCTGGTCACTCACTCAAGTGAGGAGTCCGGTGGCCAGGTTAGAAATATGTAGTATTTTATAAAGAATTGATGAATAAATAATGTACATTAAACTTTGTTAAAGCTGATCAGTTAACTTGAAAAATTCATGAATTAATTATATCTTTGATAAATTAAGTTTGAGGTCGGTTGGTAATAAACTAATTTAAATCAGACACTCAAAAGCTACGTTCAGTTCAACTAAAAGGGTGTTTGGTTGAATTTATAAGTTTTTTAAAATATATTATAAGTTGTTTAAGAACTTATAAATTGTATTTGGTAAAATAAGATGTTTGTGAATATATAAAATGTTAATTCGTGACTTTTTTAACAATCATCCAAGAGTTTGATTGAAAAATAGATTTAAATCAAACCTCACGATTTTTGCAGCAAATAAAACGTCGAAATGAATGGATGACCATTTCAAGAAGAGCTTTTAAATGATAATCCTCTTTCTGGGGTGTGAAATCAAACACATTCTTCCAAGGGCCCATTAATGTGATGTAGAAGCTAAAGAAATAGGATGTGATGTAGAAGCTAAAGAAATAGGATATTTTAGACGAAAAAGTCTCTCTGAATGATATTTCCAATTTAATTTCCACCATCTAGCGGGCTCCAACCACTAACATATAACTCTATCCGGTCCCGCGAGTTCGATTTGGTGACTAAGAAATTGATTTTTTTTTCTTGACGAATCAGGATATTAAAAAGGAGAAAAGAAAAATAGAGTTAGTAGAGGAACAGAAAAAAGAAACAAGTAAAACAAATAGAAATAGTTGGGTCTCATTAAAAACCTAGTCGTAAATCACCCTTGTGTAAAAATCAGACATAGGAGAAAAATAGTGCAACCAACTAAATCCATTTTCATAGGTCCAGGCCCAGAATACAAAGTCTTGAAGAATGCCCCTAAAAACTAAGGCAAAAAAATTAAGATTTGAATCAACAATATGTCCTAGTCATATCCTTGAGTCGGGTTTTCCACAGTGTTTGGGATCATCCTTGAGTCGGAAAGGGAAGCTAATATTGCGAATACTGCCACAAGATGAAGGGCTACAATAACGAGGATTAATCTTAGCATGAGATGTTTGAAGGATAAGGAGTAGATTAATGAAGAGATATGAAGATGGGCCAACTAGATTCTTCTCTGGGTTCATCATTCTTTGGGGTGGTGAAGAGAAATAAAGATGCATGGCCTAATTTTGAAATGAAATTGGACGATTTGTTTTAAGTTAGTCAAGCTGCATGCCCAATTTGATCATTGATGGTCATTTTACAGGTCTCTCTCTCTCTCTCTCTCTCATCCTAGGTTTATTGCAATGTAATTGAATCAAATCATTCGTCAACTTATTTATGTTTTGACTCAAAGCATATTTGTTTGGGAGCATTTAATAAGGCTTGTTAATATAAATGAACTAAACTTATATAACTCAATGATATTTAATTGTTAGCACGTGACCACACTCCTTGATAAATTTGTGAGTTAACTTGTTAATAACTTGACTTTTATTTAAAAATTTATGATAAATATTCCAATATTAAATTATGTAACTAAACTTATTTAATAAAATAAATTTATATAAGTATATATATATGATTTTAGAAATATGTAGTATTTTATAAAGAATTGATGAATAAATAATGTACGTTAAACTTTGTTAAAGCGCAGTTAACTTGAAAAATTCATGAATTAATTATATCTTTGATAAATTAAGTTTGGGGTCGGTTGGTAATAAACTAACTTAAATCAGACACTCAAAAGCTACGTTCAGTTCAACTAAAAGGGTTTTTGGTTGAATTTATAAATTCTTTAAAATATATTATAAGTTGTTTAAGGACTTATAAATTCTCTTAAATTGGTAAAATAAGATGTTTGACAGTATATAAAATGTTAATTCGTGACTTTTTTACCAATCATCCAAGAGTTTGATTGAAAAATAAATTTAAATCAAACATCACGATTTTTGCAGCAAATAAAACGTCGAAATGAATAGATGACCATTTCAAGAAGAGCTTTTAAATGATAATCCTCTTTCTGGGGTGTGAAATCAAACACATTCTTCCAAGGGCCCATTAATATGATGTAGAAGCTAAAGAAATAGGATATTTTAGAGGAAAAAGTCTCTCTGAATGATATTTCCAATTTAATTTCCACCATCTAGCGGGCTCCAACCACTAATATATAACTCTATCCGGTCCCGCGAGTTCGATTTGGTGACTAAGAAATTGATTTTTGTTTTTATTGACGAATCAGGATATTAAAAAGGAGAAAAGAAAAATACAGTTAGAAGAGGAACAGAAAAAGAAAGAAGTAAAACAAATAGAAATAGTTGAGTCTCATTAAAAACTTAGTCGTAAATCACCCTTGTGAAAAAATTAGACGTAGGAGAAAAAGAGTGCAACCAACTAAATCCATTTTCATAGGTCCAAGCCCATAATACAAAGCCTTGAAGAATGCCCCTAAAAACTGAGGTCAAAAAATTAAGATTTGAATCTACAATATGTCCTAGTCATATCCTCATAAAGTATCATGTTTATAAAAGCAGGCGAGACCCCACGCCAGTTACTATTCACGCCCAAACTAGCAATAGAATGTGCTGCCCAATTCCCTTCTCTAAAGATGTGAGAATAAGTGGCTGACAAAAAGCAACTAGAGCATTATGTGTATGATCATTCCCGAGCCCTTGACAATTCCAAGAAAGAATTAACATAAAAAACCATCTGAGTCGTGCATCGGCGGCTGACGTACATCTTCCTCCTCCTCCAACTCATCCGCCCAGCTTCTCCTCGCAACCATGGACATTTTCGAGGACTTCAAGCCTGTATCATCAATGACAAAGGTAGACTTATTTAGATCCTTCAATGTTGAAACCAAATCCCGCTTGGATGCAAACTGAGAATCTCTCGAGATATTCCGTAAGGCCCTTTTAATTGAGACACTCGTAGGAACAGAGATATCCGAGTAGTGAAACTTTGAAGTAGGACGAGGCCTCATACCAAAGCTTGAAAATGTCAAAAGAAAACACTTATGCCACTACAAGGAGATGAAAGGGGCGTGCTCCACAAAATCAAACTGATGGGGAGACTTCACACCGAGCTCCCCAAAGAAACGACACCCCGCGAGCTCCTCAGCGAGCTCAAGCCACACCTGTGGCTCAAGATGGACTGAACTCAGCTCTAAGGGACATCAACAATGACCCTGACGAGCTTCAGCGCACGATTGCAGCATTACAAAGGCTGCAACAGAGGCAGCAGGGCGAGCTCGCCCAGGCGTCTCGGTGAGCTCCAGCCAATGAAGTCCTGGAGCAAACAACTAGGCCAACTCAAGTCACCCAAACTCGGGGGTAGGCCAGCGAGCTCCACGCGAGCTCGCCAACATAGAGAACGAGCTGGCAAGGCCAAAATGGCGGACAGGCTAGGTTCGCAGGACGGGCGAGCTACAGCCTACACAGAGGCACCGGCAACCCACCAATCCAGGGAGAGGGAGGTCCTCCGAGGCAGATTGGGACCTAGACGGGAGGAAGTTGAACAAGTGTCCGCACCTGCTTCATCCCGGAGGGAAGAGTCGGATCTACGTCCGCGTAGGTCCGCCCATGATCGATTAAGGAGGCCAGCTGCCGACAGACTTGGCCCGAACGGAGGCTGCCAGTTCCAGCCCATCACCGAGGGGCTACCCCAGAGCGAGGGACTGCGGGGACGTGCGTCCACGAGGCACACGGCCTTTGAACAGCCTCCACAGGAGGTAGCTCATGATGATGAGCTAGCCACACTTAAGAAGGCCGTGGAGCAGCTACAAATGCAAGTAGCTGCCAAAATTGGCGGACCTGATGCCACCTCCCTCCCAACATCTCCACTGGCACCCGCCATATTGAAAGCACCGGTACAGAAGAAGATCCAACTCCCGGTGATGACTGCCTATGAGAGAGAGTCTGATCCAAAGGTCCACATCTCCAAGTATGTGGACTACATGATCTCTGTAGGTGCCACAGATGCCACTCAGTGCCGGAACTTCCCGCTGACCCTTAATGACCGAGCTCACCGCTGGTTCTCTTCACTCGCCCCGGGGTCAATTCAGTCCTTTGGCCAACTCAAGCGGGAGTTCTTGGCCCACTTCTCCAGATACAGGTCTTACTTGACCCAGAAGCACCGACTCGCCAACATCCATCAAGGCGAGAATGAAACTGACCAGCAGTACCTTGAAAGGTTCGATAAAATACTGCTGGAGGGCGATCCAGTGAGTGAGGACACAAAGATCGTGGCCGTGATGGCCGGGTTGAAGAAAGACACCGAACTTTGGAAGGAAATGCACCTCGCATGCCCGAACACCTATGCTGAGTTCTGATATAAGGCAGGGGTACGTAGCTATGCAGGAGGCACTACTGAAAGAAGTCGGTGCCTCGGATGAAAAGAAGCAGCATGGGAAGAAGTCTGGGGGCACATACAAAGCTCCCCGGAACTTGAAAGCTTTCGGCGATGGAGACAAGTTCAAGGAAAAACTCAACCAAGTACTTACCGTCTCCATTGACCATGTGTTCGCTGCGGTCAAGGACAAGGCGATGTTGAACGAACTTCAGAGAATTCGTCAAGACCGCACAAAGTTGAACCCAAACAAGTTCTATGCCTACCATCAGTCAATCGGTCACTTCACCAGCGAATGCCGCGACCTCCTCAAACAACTTTGGAAATTTTACGAGGACGGGAAGCTGGCCGAGTTCATGAAAAAGACACCGGCAAAGAGAACCAGGATCGAGAGGAGAGAGGTCTCTGACGATGAAGAGGAGGACGAGGACCGACGTGGTTCTCAACACAGACGTAGGGCACCTCTCCCACCTCCCCAAGATCAAGAGCCAACTCGAGAACTCCTGGTTCTCGAAGAACAGTTCGGAGCTGCCAGAGGTCTCCAAGACGGAAGATCCTCCATTTCGAAAAGGCAGAGGAAGGCCGAGGTTCGGGCCATCAACCAGGTCCAAGAAGAGAGTTCTAGCTCCAAGCCCGCTGCTCAACCCACTGTCGAGCTTACATTCTCGCAAGCGGACTTGGAGGGAGTGCTGACCCCCCATAATGACTCATTGGTGATTAGCGCCAACATTATGAACGTCAGAGAGCGCATTCACCAACATTTTGTTCAAATCTACCTTAGATGCCTTAGGTGATTTTGAGTCATATATAGAACCTAGTAATGCAAGGATAGTGGGGTTCGGAGAAGCTGTAACCGTCCCCGTAGGCCAGATTAGGTTGAGCGTCCAACTTGTATCGGCCGAGGACCCAGAAAGGAGACTGACTAGGCTCGTAGATTTCCTTGTCGTTGACCAGCAGTCTACCTACAATGGGTTCCTTGGCCACCCGTTTATTCATGAATTCAAAGCGGCATGTTCAACCTACTACTATTGTTTAAAATTCCCAACTCCTAAAGGTGTCGGAATTGTTAAGGGTGATCAGAAAAAGGCTAGAGAGTGTTTACTCCAAATAAAAAATGGCCAGGTAAAAAAGTCTGTAACGCAGGTTCATATACTCGAAGACGACGTCCAAATTCTGGCAAATGAGCCCAACATCCTAGACATCATCTTGGTTGAAACTGAATTGATAGAGGTAGCCGACCAGTTGGAATTGACAGGTGGAATTGACCAAGTGCAAGAACCTGCGCAGGACTCACAGCCGGCACCCATGGAAGGAGTTGAAGGAACTCGAGTCGAAGAACTAGGGGAAGAACAAGAACCAACACCGATGGAAGTTGACCAGGTTCCCCATGTTGAAGGACAATCCAATCCGCCACCCCCCAAAGAAGCAGGAAAAGTTTATGAACCCGCCAAATTCGGAGAAGGAGGTGAAGACCTTGAACCTCGAATAGGTCATGAACCAGCGGTGAAGGAGAACCTGGATGAGTTCGTGAAAGACCCGAGATGGAAGAACCAGAAAAGAAAGGGATGACTTGGAACTTTTTATAGGTTCCGAGCTACCAGAGCCATACAGGTCAGAGATGGAGGTGTTCCTCATGACCAACCTGGATGTATTTGCCTGGTCCCATGAAGACATGACGGGAATCCCGTTGGAGCATGCATGCCACCGGCTCAAGATAGAACCAACGAGGAGACCTATACGCCAAAAGCGAAGAAAGTACAGACCAGACAAGTACGAGGCATTGACCACGGAGATGAAGAAGTTATTGGACAACAAGTTGATCAAGTAAGCGTTGTGCCCACAGTGGGTTGCTAACCCGGTCCTAGTAAAGAAGCCCAATGGAACATGGAGGCTATGCATCGACTTCACGGACCTAAACAAAGCATACCCAAAAGACAACCCGCTGCCCCACATTGATCAACTTGTAGATAGCACTGCAGGCCACGAGATGATGACATTCATAGACGCCTTCGCAGGTTATCACCAGATAGCAATGCACCCAGATGACCAGGAACACACGGCGTTCTACACCAACAAGAACATGTACTGCTGGGAGATGATGACGTTCGGACTTATCAACGCCGGAGCTACCTACCAAAGGTTGGTGAACAAGATGTTCGATCAACATATCGGCCATACCATGGAGGTTTACGTGGACGACATAGTGGTCAAGAGTTTGCAGAAGGAGGATCACCTCGACCATCTTAAGCAGACCTTCGACATACTACGCCACTACAACATGAAACTAAACCCAAAGAAAAGCAGTTTCGGCGTTCACTCGGGGAATTTCTTGGGACACTTGGTTAGCCAAAGAGGAATCGAGTTCAATCCGACACAAGTAAAGTGCATCATCGAAATGAAGGCGCCAGATTCAGTACCAAAGGTTTAAAGGTTGACCGGATGTTTGGCAGCTTTGAACCGGTTTATCTCTAGGTCTGGCAATCGGAGTCATCCATTCTTTGAAGCAATTAAAGCAAACAGACTTAGGCACAAGGACAACTTCCAATGAACGAGCGAATACCAGAAAGCTTTCGAAGATATAAAAGCATACCTGGCCAATACTCAAATCCTGTCAAAGCAGGTACCTCGTGAGAAGCTGTATCTATACTTGGCAGCGTCGGAGGTAGCCATCAGTTTGGTGTTGGTCCGAGAATAAGGCAAGACACACCTACTAGTGTACTATGTAAGCCAGGTCTTACATGAAGCTGAGTTGCGGTACACCCCAACAGAGAAGCTAGCCTACGCACTGGTGATGAGTGTTAGAAAATTGTGGCCCTACTTCTTCGACCATCCAGTAGATGTGTTAACGACGTTCCCACTACGGAAAATACTGTACCGGCCGAACACTGCAGGACGCTTGTTGAAATGGTCACTAGAAGTCAGTCAATACGGTATAACCTACGCACCCCGAACAGCGATCAAAGGACAACAAGCACTCGCCAATTTCATCATCGAGCTAACTTTCCCACAAGATCCGATAAGGGGGCGTATAGCTCCGTGGCACCTCTACGTAGACAGATCATCAACTAGCACAGCAGTAGGAGCCAGGGTAGTGCTGATAAGCCCAAATAGACAAGTCTTCACCTCGGCGATCTGGTTCGACTTCAGAGCCACAAACAACGAATCGGAATACGAGGCGCTGATAGCTGGACTTAGGTTATCATTAGGTGTGGGGGCAATCAATCTTTAGAGTTTCAGAGATTCCCAACTAATAATATCCCAAGTTCGGGGAGAATATAAAGCTAAGGATCAACAGATGATGATGTACAAGTAGTAGCACATCTGATCTCGATGTTCGAGCAGGTTTACATCGAGCAGATCCCAAGGCTGGAAAACACACAAGCTGATGCACTAGCCCGACTAGCTACCAGTAACGGTGAAGCAGAACTAACGGAGGTCGCCGTCACCAAACTAAAAGACCCCTCGACATCTGATTACAAAGTAAACCAGACCTCGGGTAGGGGGCAAGAAGATGGTGAATATTGGCACACTCTAATCGAAAAATATTTGAAGGGCGGATCGGTCCCAGAAGATGCGTGGGAAGCTAGTCAGCTAGTGAAGCAAGCAGCCAGATACACGTTGGTAGATGGCCAACTTTACAAACGTAGATTCTCTCTACCCCTACTCAAATGTTTGTCTGAAAAGCAAGGGTTCGAGGTGTTAGAAGAAATCCACCAAGGAATTTGCGGAAGTCACGCTGGGGGGTAAACTTTGGCATATAAGACAATCAGACAAGGGTACTACTGGCCCACTCTCAGAAAAGATGCCATCAGCTTCGCCCAAAAATGCCGAAAGTGCAAGCTATTCGCACCTAATATCCACTCTCCTGCTACTCAACTTAAATCGATATTCAGTCAATGGCCTTTCACGAAATGGGGTATCGACTTGATCGGCTCATTCCCACCTGGCAGAGGTGGTGTGAAGTTCGTTGTAGTAGCAGGGGATTATTACACTAAGTGGGCTGAAGCCGAGGCACTTACAACGGTGACGCAGGAGAGGATGATCAGTTTTATCTGGAAAAATCTGATATGCCGATTTGGACTTCCTCAGTCAATAGTGACAAACAACGGCAGATAGTTCGATGGCCAGAAGTTGAGAGAGTTTTGCAGTTTGTGGAATATCAGAAAGTACTACTCGACTCCGTACCATCAACAGTCGAACGGCCAGGTTGAAGCAGTGAATAAGATTTTGAAACATGTGCTGAAAATCCGCCTCGAAGACAAAAAAGGAAGTTGGGCGGATGAACTCCCGGAGGTTCTATGGTCATACAGAACGTCATACCGAGCAAGTACCGGGGAAATACTATTTGCCTTAGCCTTCGAAACAGAAGCGGTTGTACCGGTGGAGGTTCAGAACAAGACTTGGAGGGTGGTTGGATATGAAGAGAAGGAAAACCATGAAGCCTTAGTAGTGTAAAAAGAGCTGCTTGAAGAAACTAGAGCTTCGTCGGAATTGAAAATGCCACCTACAAACAGAGAGCGAAAAAGTACTACAATTCCCAGGTTCGAGATCGGAGGTTTAAAGTAGGGGAGTTGGTACTAAGAAGGAAGCTAGCAACTCCACCTGGTGTATTCGGACCAAATTGGGAAGGGTCATTCCGAGTTACCGCAGCTTGGGCAAACAGGACGTATGACCTCGAAGACACGAAAGGGAAAGCTTCGTCGTATACATGGAGTGCAGCACATCTGAAGAAACTTTACCAGTAGAAGAAGGTGGAACAAAATTTTGTAATAGACTAGTTGAAGGTTCGCATCAGAAATGTTGATGGCAACCAGTGTAAATTATGTTACTATATAAAGTTAGAATTTTTCAAGAATATCAACTGTTCGAAGCTTCGTAGTACACAAGGACCAAGGTCCCAAACGTTATAATCTAAAAAGCTCGAGGCAAAGGCCGAAGCGCCCAAGGTTAGCGAATGTGTCCTTCTTAAAGGATCACTAAGCGCATACTGCCCTAAATTAGAAAATTTCACAAAGAAGACGATTAAAATGTCTAAGGCAAGGTTCTTGAAACCCAATCGCCCAAGTGAATTGAAAATAGTACAACTTACTGCCTAAAACGGTTTAAGACGAGCAATTTGCGGCCCTAAGTGGTGTAAGACGGAGAATATGTACTAAATAAACAAAGTACAAATTCTTGGTCCGAAGCAACGTAAAATGAATGATTCGCTTCCCAAAGTGGAATAAGACGAATAAGTAAGTACTAAGAATATAAAAATGGGCTAATAAAAGATATAACGTACGAAAAAGTAAAGTAAGACAAGTTGAAATAAAAAGTTCAAGTTTCATTAAAAAACACTTGGAAAATTTTCCAAGTGTAAGTAGTGGTGCTGGTTACAAAGCCAACCAGCTGACTATCTTTGAACTACAAAAAGAAAGTTCCTTCTGGGCGAGCTATACAGAGCCCGGCGAGCTACTATAACTTGGAACAAAAGCAAAACAAGGGAAAACTAAGCTAAGGAAAGTAAAAAAAGAAATCCCTAAGACTCGGGAGCAGTGGGGGCATCAAGAGCAGGAGTGGTGGAGGCATCAGTGGTGCCCTCAGTTTGGGCGACCTCATGAGGGACTCCGCCACCACCAATCGGAGGAGAAAGTATGGGAAGTTCAGTGATGTTCCCCGTAAGGTCGCTGGTGTCCACCATGATATTTCCGCTGACTTCCTGCATCTGCTCAGTAGTGGGGGGAGTTCGCTCATCTCCTTCGGCCTGCTCCTCCTCGGTGACATTGACTTCAGGGACCGGCACAGTTTGGATGATTTTATAGTGCGTCGGGACGAAGTCCAGAGGAACCCCGAGTTGTACGAGGTCCCCTATGTCCAGCTCGGTCCCATCAGAAAACTTGGCCTTGTCAAGGCAATCCTTGAGGTCGCCCACCACAGCCTCCATCTCATCATCCTTGTGAGCTCGCGCCCACCAAATAGACCTGATCACTTCGGCATAACATTGGACGAATCCTTTGTCAAAGGCCTCAGCTCTCAAGGCATCCGGGAGGCGGCATCGTTTCACAGCTCGGCGACCTCATTTATCTTGGCCGAAAGCTCCTCCCTCAGCTTTGAGCACTCCTCATCAGCACTCCGAGATAGACCTCGCTCTAGCTCCAATTCCTTCTTGGCCACGGTAAGCTCACCCTCTTTGGCTGCGAGCTTCTCAGCGAACTCTTCCTCCTTCTTCTTGATCAAGATGTCTGCATTCTTCTGAAATGCGGCATATTTGCGTTGAAGGTCGCTGAGTTGCTCTAGAGCACTTCGCTCAGCCGCCAAAGATGTGGTCGTTTTCTCCTCGGCGAGCTCCACTGACCTCTTCGCCTTATCAAGACCTTCCGCCATCTTCAGGTAGGCCGCATTCCTCTCCTGGCGAGTTTCCTCCTACTCGGTCACCTGGTCCACCACCCTCTGGCTGGCGAGCAAAAGTCCACTCGCATAATGCATTGCCAGCCGTGTATTTTCAATTGGCGACTACCTCCCTAAGGTCGCAAACTGAGGAGTAGACCAGTACATCGGTTGTCATCAACCCTCTGGCTGGCGTGCAAAAGTCCACTCGTATAATGCATTCTAACTTTATTTAGTAACGTAATTTACATCGGTTGCCATCAACACTTCTGATGCGAACCTTCGACTAGTCTATTACAAAATCTTGTTTTACTGAAAAAACTTCTTCAAGTGTGCTGCACTACAAGTGTATGATGAGGCATTTCCTTTTACGTCTTTGAGGTCATATGTACCGTTCACCCAGGCTGCGGTAATTCGGAATGGTTCGTCCCAATTTGGCCCAAATACACCCGGAGGGGTCGCCAGTTTCTTCCTTAGCACCAAATCCCCTACTTTGAACCTTCAATCTCGAACTTGGGAATTGTAGTACTTCTCCGCTCTCAGCTTGTAGGTGACATTTTTCATTTCTGACGAAACTCTAGTTTCTTCAAGCAAGTCTTTCTCCACTGCTAAAGCTTCATCGTTCTTTTCTTCATCAAACCCGACCACCTTCCAAGTCTTGTTCTGGATTTCCACCGATACTACTGCTTTCGTTCCAAATGCCAAGGCAAACGGCATTTCTCCGGTACTCGCTCGATACGACGTTCTATAAGACCATATAAACTCTGGGAGTTCGTCTGCCCAGCTTCCTTTCTTGTCTTCTAGACGAATCTTCAGCACATGCTTCAAAATTTTGTTTACTGCGTCTACTTGACCGTTCGACTGTGGATGGTACAGAGTTGAGTAATGCTTCTTGATGTTCAATGAACTACAAAACTCTCTCAACTTCTGACCGTCAAACTGCCTTCCATTGTCCGTTACGATAGATTGCAGAAGTCCAAACCGGCAGATCAGGTTTTTCAAAATGAAGCCGATCATCCTTTCTTGCGTCACCGTTGTGAGTGCCTCGGTTTCAGCCCATTTAGTGTAATAGTCCACTGCTACAACAACAAACTTTACACCGCCTCTACCAGGTGGAAATGGGCCAATCAAGTCGATACCCCATTTTGCAAAAGGCCACGGGCTGAAGACCGACTTAAGTTGAGTAGCTGGGGAGTGGATTTTAGGTGCGAAAAGTTGATACTTTCGGCACTTCCGTGCGAAGCTAATGGCATCTTTGCAAAGAGTGGGCCAGTAGTACCCTTGTCTAATTGTCTTGTATGCCAAAGCTTGCCCCCCAGCGTGACTTCCACAAATCCCTTCGTGAATTTCTTCTAACACCTCGAACCCTTACTTTTTAGATAAGCATTTGAGTAGGGGTAGAGAGAATTCACGTTTGTAGAGTTGGTCATCTACCAACGTATATCTGGCTGCTTGCTTTACTAGCCGACTAGCTTCTCATGTATCTTTAGGAACTGATCCGTCCTTCAAATAATTTTGGATCGGAGTGCGCCAATCTTCACCATCTTTGTCCTCTTCCTGCCCCCCACTCGAGGTCTGGTTTACTTTGTAATCAGACGTCGAAGGGTTCTTTAGTTTGGTGACTACGACCTCTATGACCTCTGCTTCGCCGTTGCTGGTAGTTAGTCGGGCAAGTGCGTCAGCTTGTGTGTTTTCCAATCTTGGTATCTAATTGATGTATACCTGCATAAACATCGAGATCAGATGCGCCACTATCTTCTGGTACATCATCATCTGCTGATCTTTTGCTTCATGCTCTCCCCGGACTTGGGATATTATTAGCTGGGAATCTCCAAAAATCTGAAGATTGGTTGTCCCCACAGCTAATGATAACCTAAGTCCGGCTATCAATGCTTTGTACTTCGCCTCATTGTTGGTTGCTCTGAAGTCGAACCAGATCGCGGAGGTGAAGACTTGTCTATCTGGGCTGATCAAAACTACACCGGCTCCTGCTGCTGTGCTAGTTGATGATCCATCAACGTAGAGGTGCCACGGAGCTATACGCCCCCTCGTCGGATCTTGCGGGGAAGTTAGCTCAATGATGAAATCGGCGAGCGCTTGTCCCTTAATCGTTGTTCGGGGTGCGTAGGTTATACCGTATTGGCTAACTTCTAGTGACCATTTTAACAAGCATTCCACAGTGTCTGGCCGATGCAGTATTTGCCTTAATGGGAATGTCGTCAACACCTCTACCGGATGGTCGAAGAAGTAGGGCCTCAATTTTCTAACACTCATCACCAGTGCATAGGTTAGCTTCTCTGTTAGGGTGTATCGCAACTCAGCTTCGTGCAAGACTTGGCTCACGTAGTACACTGGTAGGTGCATTTTGCCTTCTTCTTGAACTAGGACAGAGCTAATGGCAACTTCTGACGCAGCAAGGTACAGGTACAGCTTCTCACCAGGTACGGGCTTTGACAGGATTTGGGTAATGGCTAAGTATGCTTTGATGTCTTCAAAAGCTCGCTGGTATTCGTTCGTCCATCTGACGTGGTTTTTGAGATGGAGCTTATTGGCCTTCACTGCTTCTTTATATCTGAGCATGTTTGCCTTGATTGCTTCAAAAAATGGACGACTCCGATCACCGAACCTGGAGATGAACCGGTTCAAAGCTGTCAAACATCCGGTCAGTCTTTGAATTTTTTGCACTGAATCTGGTATGCCCATCTCGATGATGCATTTGACCTGCGTCGGATTAACTTCTATCCCTCTTTGGCTCACCAGATACCCCAGGAACTTTCCCGAATGTACACCGAAGCTGCTCTTCTTTGGATTCAACTTCATGTTGTAGTGGCGTAGTATGTCGAAGGTTTGCTTTAGGTGGTCAAGGTGATCCTCCTTTCGCAAACTTTTGACAACTATGTCATCCACGTATACCTCCATAGTTTTGTCGATGTGTTGATCGAACGTCTTGTTCACCAACCTTTGGTAGGTTGCTCCGGCATTGATAAGTCCGAACGGCATCTTTTCCCAACAATACATGTTTTTGTTGGTGTAGAACGTCGTGTGTTCCTGGTCATCTGGGTGCATTGCTATCTGGTGATAGCCCGCAAAGGCATCCATGAAGGTCATCATCTCATGGCCTGCGGTGCTATCTACAAGCTGATCAATGTGGGGTAGTGGGAAGTTATCCTTCGGGCACACCTTGTTTAGGTCCGTGAAGTCGATGCACATTCTCCATGTTCCATTGGGTTTCTTCACCAGGACAGGGTTTGTGACCCACTGCGGACATATGGCTTCCTTGATCAGCTTGTTGTCTAACAGCTTCTTGACTTCTGTGGTCAAAGTCGCGTACTTGTCTGGTCCATACTTCCTTCGCTTTTGGCGCACAGGTTTCCTTGTTGGATCTATGTTGAGCCGGTGACACGCATGCTCCAACAAGATTCGTGTCATGTCTTCATAGGACCAGGCAAATACGTCCAAGTTGGACATTAGAAATAGCTCCATCTTCGACCGGTACAGTTCTGGCAACTCGAAACCTATGAAAAGTTCCAAGTCCCTTTCCGGATCCACCCGGATTGCTATTAGTTCTTCCATGGGAGTGGTCTTCCTTTTTTTACTTTTCCACCTTGGGTCGTTGATGAACTCATCCCATTCTTCTTGTGACATCTGCACTGGTTCGTGGCCTATACGTGGCTCGAGGTCATCAGCTTCGCCTTGAACTTGTGCAGGTTCACCAACTTTCCCAGTTTCTTGCGAAGTTGCGTTAGATGTCCCTTCAACCTGGGGGACTTGATCAACCTCCATCGGCACTGGTTCTTGATCTCCCACTGGTTCTCCACCTTATACTTCATTAACCACTTCTATGGGCGCAAGTTGTTGATCTTGCACTGGTTCCTGCACTTGGCTGTTTTGGCCCTCCTCTACTCCTTCCATGGGTGCCGGCTGTGTTACTTGCGCAGGTTCTGGAACTTGGTCAATTTCAGCTATTGGCTCCGGCAGATCACCTACCTCCATCAACTCGGTCTCCATTGAGATGATGTCCAGGATGTCCGGCTTGTCTACCAGAATTTGTACGTCTTCTTCAATGATGTGAACCTGCGTTACAGTTTTCTTTGCGTGGCCATCTTTAATTTGAAGCAAACATTCACGTGCCTTTTTATGGTCACCTTTAACAGTTCCAGGACCTTTAGGAGTTGGAAACTTGAGACAGTAGTAGTAGGTCGAACGCGCCGCTTTGAATTCAATTTTAAATGGGCGGCCAAGGAACCCATTATAGGTAGACTGCTGGTCAACGACAAGGAAATCTACAAGCCTAGTCAGTCTCATTTCTGGGTCCTCGGCCGATACAAGTTGGACGCTCAACATAATCTGGCCTACAGGGACGGTTACAGCTTCTCCGAACCCCAATATCTTAGCATTACTAGGTTCTATGTACGACTCGAAATCACCTAAGGCATCTAAGGTGGATTTGAAGAGAATGTTGGTGAATGCGCCGGTGTCCACAAGCAGCCTGTGAACTCGGACGTTCATAATATTGGCGCTTATCACCAACGAGTCATTGTGGGGAGTCAGAATCCCCTTCAAGTCCGCCGACGAGAATGTTAGCTCGGTTGTTGGCTGGCTGGCGGGCTTGGTGCTGGAGCTACCTTCTTGAACCTGGTTTATGGCCCGAACCTCGGTCTTTCTTTATCTTTTGGAAATGGAGGATCTTCCGTCTTGGAGACCTTCGGCAGCTCCGATGACTTCTTTGAGAACCAGGAGTTCTCTAGTAGGCTCTTGATCTTGTTGAGGTTGGGGAGGTGTCCTTCGCCTATGTTGAGGGTCACGTCGGTCCTCATCCTCCTCTTCATCACTGGAGACCTCCCGTCTCTCTACTCTGGTTCTCTTAGCCGGTGCCTTCTTTACGAACTTGGCCAGCTTCCCATCCTCGTAGAATTTCCACAGTTGCTTGAGGAGGTCGCGGTATTCACTGGTGAAGTGGTCGATCGACTGATGGTAGGCACAGAATTTATTGGGGTTGAGTTCTGTGTGGTCTTGATGAATCCTTCTTGGCTCATTTAAATGGCTTTGCCTTTGACCGCAGCTAAAACATGGTCAACGGAGACGGTGAGTACTTGGTTGAGCTTCTCTTTGAACTCGTCTCCATCACCGAAAGCTTTCAAGTTCCGGGGAGCTTTGTATGTGCCCCCGAACTTCTTTCCGTGTGGCTTCTTCTCCTCGGAGGCACAGACCTCCTTCATCAAGGCCTCTTGCATGGCCACGTACACCCCCGTCTTGTGTCTGAACTCGGTGTAGGTGTTCGGGCATGCGAGATGCATCTCTTTCCAGAGCTCGGTACCTTTCTTGAGTCTGGCCATCACAGCAACAATTTTTGTGTCCTCGCTCACCGACTCACCCTCCAATAATATCTTATCGAACCTCTCGAGGTACTGTTGGTCGGTTTCGTTCTCGCCTTGATGTATGTTGACGAGCCGGTGCTTCTGGGTAAGGTAAGATCCGAACCCAAAAAAGTGGGCCAGGAACTCCCGCGTGAGTTGGCCAAATGATTGAATCGACCCCGGGGTGAGGGATGAGAACCAGCGGTGAGAATAAGTAGACATACCAGATCAGCTGTTGTGAGGATCAGCTGATTACTTCAGCAGAATAGTCCTCAGCTGGGTACCAGCTGACTACCCGTTTACCCAAAAACTTTCTTTCTAAAGTGCTACTCCTCCATCTATCATTCCTAACTCTGCTACTAATTCTCTGAACCTTACCTCTGCTAAGGGTTTGGTAAGCACATCTGCTCTCTGCTTCTCCGTATGAATCTTCTCTATCCTGATATCTCCTTTCTCAGCATGATCCCGAAGAAAATGATGTCTTATGTCCACATGCTTGCATCTAGTATGAAGAACAGGATTCTGAGTAATGGCTATTGCACTTGTGCTATCACAGAAAATGGGTATCTCTTCTGTAATCACATGGTAGTCCCTCAGCTGTTGTCTGATCCAGAGCAGCTGAGAACAGCAACTACCTGCAGCCATGTACTCTGCCTCTGTTGTGGAAGTAGCTACTGAAGTCTGTTTCTTGGAGAACCAAGATATCAGCTTACTTCCCAGAAACTGACATGTGCCAGAAGTTGATTTCCTATCAATCTTGCACCCTCCATAGTCAGAATCTGAATACCCACTCAGCTGAAAATTGTCATCAGCTGGGTACCAGAGGCCTAGATTGTAAGTACCCTTCAAATACTTTACAATCTTCTTTGCTGCTTCCAGATGAGATTTCTTAGGATTTACCTGAAACCTTGCACACACCCCTACTGCAAAGCTGATATCAGGTCTGCTGGCAGTGAGATACAGCAGAGAACCAATAAGTCCCCTATATTGTGTCTGATCCACTTTCTCACCAGCCTCATCTGGATCCATGCTAAAGTTTGCCATCATTGGAATCTTAGCTTCTCTGCTGCTACTGATACCAAACTTTTCTATCAAATTCTTGGCATACTTAGCTTGGCTAATGAACTTTCCATTGGACATCTGCTTTACCTGCAGTCCAAGGAAATAAGTCATCTCCCCCATCATGGACATTTCAAACTTGCTGGTCATCAGCTTGCTGAACTCATCACACATCAGTTTGTTGGGGGAGCCAAAGATGATATCATCCACATATATCTGCACTAAGAGGATATCATCTCTGTCTTCCTTTCTAAACAAGGTTTTGTCTATCTTTCCTTTACTGAATCCACTATCCAGTAAGAACTGTGGAAGAGTATCATACCAGGCTCTAGGTGCCTGCTTTAGTCCATATAAAGCTTTCTGCAACCTATAAACCTTGTTTCCAATTCTCAAATCCTGGTGGCTGTTCCACATAAACCTCTTCTGCCAGGATTCTATTCAGAAAAGCTGACTTGACATCCATCTGATAGACTTTGAACCCTTTGAAAACAGCATAGGCCAGAAACAATCTAATGGCTTCTAGTCTTGCCACAGGAGCAAATGTCTCATCATAGTCAATCCCCTCTGACTGTGAATACCCCTGTGCTACTAGCCTTGCCTTGTTTCTAACTACTACATCATTTTCATCCTTTTTGTTCTTGAATACCCACTTAGTACCTATGACCTTCTGATGTTTGGGCCTCTCCACTAGAGTCCAAACTTCTTGTCTTGCAAACTGATTCAGCTCCTCTTGCATAGCTACAATCCAGTTTGGGTCTTCAAGAGCTTCATGGATATTTTTGGGTTCTATCAGAGACACATAACAGCTGAATTGAGCACCCAAGTTTAGCTTTCTTCTGGTCTGAACACCTACACTTGGATCTCCTAGAATCTGTTCAGCTGGGAAATAGACAATGTCTTCTTACCCCATTGAGGTGCCATAGTCTGCTCCTCTTGGGTCTTGTCTGAAATTCCCCCTTGGTTAGTGTCAGGAGTCAATGTGCCATCACCTGATGCTGATGAGGGCTTATCAGCTGATTTGGGCTCATCATCTGAATCTGAGTCTGATTCTATCCTTGGTACTACCACCTTAATCAGATCTGGCTTTTCTGACAGATTCAGCTGATCCACCTCTTCTGCTAGCTTCTCCTTGATGTACTCATGAAAAGATTCATCAAATACAACATGGGGTGTCTCCTCCACACAGAGAGAGACTTTATTAAAGACTCTATAGGCTTTGCTACTTCCAGAATATCCTAAGAATATTCCTTCAGCAACCTTAGCATCAAAAGTCTTTAACTTAGTCTTTCCATTGTCATGGATGAAACACCTACACCCAAAAGTATGGACAGAGGAAAGGTTAGGAGTTTTACCTTTGTACATTTCATAAGGAGTCTTCCCATGTCTCTTGACTGGTAGACACCTATTTTGGATGAAGCATGCAGTATTGATGGCTTCTGCCCAAAACCTTTGAGGAGTCTGATATTCAGCTAACATAGTTCTTGCTGCCTCCTTGAGGGTTCTGTTTCTCCTCTCAGCTAACCCATTCTGCTGAGGTGTTCTGGCAGCTGATGTCTCATGCTGAATACCATTATCCCTGCAATAGTCAGAAACAACAGAGTTAAGAAACTCAGTACCTTTATCACTTCTGATTCTGACTATGCTGAGGTCCAGCTCCTTCTGAATCCTCTTGAACAACTCCAGCATCTTGACCATAGTCTCATTCTTCTTGAACAAGAACACTACCCAAGTGAATCTTGTATAGTCATCAACAATCACCAGTGTGTACTTCCTTCCACTGAAACTAAGAGGTGAGACAGGTCCAAACAAGTCCATATGAAGCAGCTGGAGTGCTTTTGTTGTTGAAGTACTCTGCACATCTTTGAATGAGGCTTTAGTCTGCTTTCCTTTCTGACAGGCCTTACACTTCTGCTCAGATGCAAACACCTCATTTGGTAGACCTCTGACTAGACCCTTCCTTGCAACCTTGTTGAGAGTCTTGAAGTTCAGATGACCTAACCTCTTGTGCCAGAGCCAGCTGATCTCTGATGAGCTTTTAGCAACCAAACATGAGTCAGCTGGACAGCTTGCAAAATCTGCAAGATACATATTACCTCTTCTGAGGCCAGTTAGTAGCACCTGCTCATTTAAATCATTAATAACAAGACAAGAGTTCTTAGAGAATCTTACTGAATATCCCTTGTCACAGAATTGGGATACAGACAGAAGATTGTGCATGAGCCCTTCTACATAGTAGACTTCTTCAACTCTTGTTCCTTTGATCAGCAGAGTGCCAACTCCTCTGGTGACTCCAAAATTGTTGTCACCGAACACAACTCTAGGCCCATCCAGCGTTACAAAGTTCTGGAGAAGATGCTTCTCAAAGGTCATGTGCTTCGAGCAACCGCTATCAATGTACCAGACATGGCCCTTGGCTTCTCCTCTTTCTATAGGGCTAGAGTTAACCTGAAATTAAAACTCAGGCTTTAGGTACCCTATCTTTGGGTCCTGATTGGTTAGAATCGACTTTCTGGATCCACAGGTAGAGATCATCCTTATGAGGTTTAGGAGATTTCAACCTTCTACCATATTTATCCACAAAAATCATCTCCCTCAGAGGATCTTTTCTGGGGAGATGAGTGATAACAGCAGGTTTATAGGTGGGTTGCTCAAAAGGATAATTTCGGCTTGAGCCTCCGAATGACTCATAAACTTTAGCCGGTGAAGGCTTGCCCACTTTGGTTACATTAAAAGTAACCCAGGGCTGAGGTCTGTTTCGCTTGGGTTTACTCTGCTGAGATGACCCAGGCTTATCATACATCTGCTGATTCTGCTGAGGTCTCCTTGTCTTAGCTGAGCTATGACTTGGATTCCTCTTCTGATCTCGAGACTTCTGAGCTTTGGAATTATGTTGGTTGTCAGCAGGCTTCTGAGTTTTAGTACTCTTCTGCTCTGTTGAAACCTTTTTATCACCAGCAGACTTCTGAGCTTTGGAGCTCTTCTGTCCAGCTGAGACCTTTTCTGTCCCTCTGCTCTTCTGCCCTTCTGATCCAGATGCAGGCTCAGCTGGCCCTTTACCCTTTAGAGGATCCCTAATTAATCCACTGTCACATTTCTTCTTTTTTTGTGGTTTGGGTTTGGGATAACCAAGACCTCTTTTATCATTCACAGTTTGTGAGGATTCAGCTATTTCAGACAAGGCATTTTTTGCCTTAGTCAGCTGATCCACTTTCAGCTGAAGCTGCTGTGAATTTTTGGTTATCAGTTCATTCTGCTTGAAGAGTTCATCGAACTTAGCTGTCAGCAGATTATATTCTTCACTTAAGACAGTTTTCTCAGAAAGTAGCTTTTCTATCAGCTTCTCCTGTTCTTCACATTTTGCTATTAAGTCAGCAGACTGGTTAGCTTGTGAGTCATAGGATATCACTGGTAGTCTAGCACTTTCCAGATCTTGTCTCAAGCTTAAAACTTCAGCTTTCAGACTTGAGTTCTCCTCTTCCAGCTTAGAACAAACTTTTAAGGAGGATTGGAGATCAGATAACAACTTGTGTATATCTGACTCCATAGAATAGGTAGAGGAGCAAGATGAGCTAACAGAGGGGGTAGGAGAATTTACCTCTTCCACCTTAGTCATAAGGCAGATATCATCCTCTGATTCAAAATCAGATGAGGACGAGGATGAGCTGATATCCTGCTTCTCCTCCTCTGCCAACAGAGCTCTCTTATCAGCGAACCTGCGATCTCTCTTGATCCTCTTCTCTTCTCTCTCCCTTGGGGTAAGTTGAGGACAATCATAACTGAGATGTCCTGGCTTGTTGCAAGTGAAACAGACACCATCTCCTCCTCTTCTGGGACTTGGTTCCCTCCTTCTCTCTGGAGACTTATATCTGGTCTCCTGTTCATCTGATGCTCTTCTGGCATCAGATGACTTCTGGTATCTTCTGGAAGAATCACTCTTATTCTTCTTCCAATGAGATCTATACTTCTGAAACTTGTTTGACATCTTGTCAAACTTCTTGGTCAATAAAGCAACTTGCTCCTTTAAGCTCATGTCCTCTGGGGCAGAGGACTTCTCTTGACTATCAGCTGCAGCAGAGAAAGCAACATTCTTTGTGGCTGATGAAGTTGGAGTCTCATCTTCTTGATCTTCTTCTTGGATATCGAACTCATGTGCCTTCAGATGAGATAGCAAAGTATGATGACTCATCTCAGATAAATTCTTTGTCTCTTTAATTACTGTCACCTTCACTCTCCATCTAGGAGTAAGAGATCTCAGAATTTTGTTATTAATCTCTTTCTCCGAGTAATCCTTTCCTAAGGAGCTTGCCTTATTCAGTATGTTTGTCAGCCTCATATCTAGCTGATCAATGGTTTCATCAGCTTTCATTTTAAATGTGTCAAAGGTATGTAGAACAGCTTGAAGCTTGTTCTCTTTGATTTGATATGTCCCTTCACACATCAAGGAGAGTTTCTCCCACATCTCCTTAGCAGTTCTGCACGTCTTGATTTTCTCTATATATTCTTTGGAGAGTGTCTCAATGATTTCTGTTCTGGCCACTTGATCGAGGTTGAAGAGTTTCCTTTCAGCATCGTTTAGTTCACTCTTCTTCTTCTCTGTCTTCCTTCTTTCACTGATTTCAGCTTCTGGAGTCTTGCCATCACTTATTCCTTCCCAGAAGAACTTGATTGGCTAAGTCCACAAGGTCTCAGCTGGTCTTCTCTTCTATGATAGCTTCAGATCTTCTAGGCAGCAAGGTAGATTCCCCCTCACTTGAACCTATCTAATCCTAACTACTCATCAGCTGACTAACATGTTCAGCTGGTCCTATTACAAGCTGATTGGTTTATTATATCATCAAAACATCTAACACAGAAATCCTAACAGCCTCATTTGCAGGAGCTCGCCTTGACCCCTGAGCAAGGTCGCCCTGTTGCCGTTGCTGCAACCTTTGTAGGGCGGCGATGGTACGTTGTAGTTCGTTGGGGTCGTTGGCGAGGTTCCTCAAGGCTGGGTTCAATTCGTCTTGAGGCACAGCCACAATAGCTCGCTGGGGAGCTCGCAGCGCGTCGTTCTTCTGGGGAGCTCTGCGCAAGGTCTCCCCATCACGTCCTTTCCACCTCCTAATGGTTGTCGAGGTTTGTTCCCTTGACATCTTTATGTTTAAAATTGAAGGTCGTCAAGGTCGTCTTTTCCCAGCAAAGGTATATTTTGTTCAGGTTTTGTCTAGCCTTGCATGCACACGAATTGTCCAAATTTTGGTTTATTCGTCTACACGCATGCGTTTAAAAGCCTTTTTGTTACGTTTTCAGTCCGAAAATCTGGGTTTTTAACCGAAAAACTGGGAATGTATGTGTATCTTCAAGTGTTCTTGAGTCTTGGTCAAGAACACCTTCAAATCTTCAAATTTTTCCACACTTTGCTCTCGGATTTTCTAGAATCGAATATTCGAGCCCTTCTTCTAGCGCCAAATTGTTGATAAGATTTACTAATTGAACGATTATGGTTGTTAATCCTAAGGATCTTATCAAACAATAACAAGATAATAAAACTTGTTCTTGGATATTAAAGTAGAGTGAGAGAGTAGAGAGCTAGAGTGAGAAAGTAATTGTGTGTATTATGGAACTTAGAGAGAGAAAGATACATATGAGACATATTTATAGGTGTGCATCTGTGAGGTGTCACCTTGTGAGCCTATTTGGCTTTAGGTGTTGACAAGTGTCCTTGACACTTGTCTTTGCTCACTACTCATGCTACCTTTACAATGCTTGTCTTACTACACATCTACTTGCTTCTTATATACACGTCCTCTACTGTCCCTGGCCTATGCGAGCTTTTGGGCAAGCTTCGGAGCCTTGTGTCATTCCGAGAGCAGTGTAAAGGTGGACTCTTGTTGGGTTGCTATGGGTATGGGCGAGCTTCCTTTTATGAAGGGAAGTTCTCCCGCGAGCTTCTCTCTCCTGGGTACAGCTGGTTCTTTGACTTCTGATATTAATCTGGGCTACCTTCGTCTCCATCTTGGCGAGCTTCTTTATGCTGACTCTAGTTAAAGATGGTGACGTAGCTTCTACGTAGGTAGGCGACCTTCTTAGACTTGGCTAATTAATCTTGTAATTATTCTCGAGTAGCTCGCATATCAACAGCAACATGAGCAACTTATAGTGGAACGGAAGGAGTATCAATATATGTAAGAAAATATCAGTTATGAAGCTGCACCAAAATTGATAAATTAGATTAAGTCAATCACTTAAGGAATTATGATATTTTCTCAGAGTAAGAACCCTTTTTAGTTTAATTTCCTTTAAATTCTATTTTTAAGTCACTCCATATTCAGACAAAGTAAGAAATAACAAATATGAAAATTAAAATCATGGGATTGCAAAACAAGAACATTTAATTCCGCATCTGAGATGGAATTGCAAAACAAGAACAATGGACATGGCTCATGATGTTATTACGCACACTGTCATGAGCAACGATTAAAATTTCGCGAAATTTCGCCGAAATTTCGGAAATTTGAGGGTACCGATATGGAAATTCACTTGAACGATTATTTTTCCAAAATTTCGGTCAAATTTCGGTAAAATTTCGGCAAAATTTCGATATCGGTTCAGGGTAATTCAAAATGTGCAGATTATCGAGAAATATCGTGGAAATTTCGGTAATTTATCGGTCAAAATTTCGGGAAATTTCGGGAAATTTCCGGAATTTTTTTTTTTCTCTAATTTGATGACTTGGTACCATTATTGCTTAGACCAAGACAGTCTTTCTTCTTTTACATTTGAGGCTCATAGGACATCATTTTGGTATTAGTTGTGTAATATTCAATAATTATGAACAATTGTTGTATCGTTTTATATGTCTTACGTATGTTTTCTTGATATGTTTGTTGTAAGATTCTCATTTTATTGAGATTTTAAGTTCAATTAATGTATTAAGACTAGTAATAATATTGTCTAAAATTTCATGTTAAATTTCCATCATTTTAATGAAATTTCCGTGAATTTTCTATTTTTTACCGATATCGATATTCGATATCGATATTTCCACCGATATATCCATAAATTCAGGGTACCGATATTTCCGTCGATACCTATATTTTCATCCTTGGTCATGAGAAGAGCATTTAACTCAAAAGTAGAGCAGTATATATCCTAGAAGGGGGAAGGGGAAGAAGAAACACAAACCTTTGTTTGACCATTTGATCAAACTCGAATATATATATAGAACCAATAAAAACTAAGCTATGTAGAAATTAACTACAATGATCTCAAAATGTGAATGACTTTGTCATAGGTGGACATGGCAGCTTCCTTCAATGCTCTACCAAGGAGTAGCACAATTAACGAGAAGATGACGGCTATGGGGCGTGGGCCCAACGTGTTCCACTTTCCTTCTTTTTCTATTTTCAACATAATGCACATGGGCTTGTCTCCTCCGGTCGGACTTGCGAGTACCGACTAGAACGTGCCCCGAGACGAAAAGTCATATGCTGATAAGATTTAAATGTTGCATTAATTTTTTAGCACCACATCACCGGTCGGTATTCATAGTACCGACTGGCTCTATTTAAACGTAAAGCCACCACACATCACCCTATTTTGATAATTGATTTTAAAAATCTCTCAACATAAATAAATTTGTCCTGAATTCCTGATTATCAAAATGCTCTCAATTTAAAATTTTCAATTGATAACTGGTTTGAGTCAGAGCTAATATTGTGAATACTGCCACACGCAAATGGGCTAATAATCAAAGATATTTTTATCGAAAATTTGGACTAAAAAAATGAATAGATTTTGAGTAGTAGTGATGAAGATGGTAAATTAATTCTATTATTCTGGAGAGGTATAATAATCAAAAAATCATCAACGGTCTCCAATTAATCAAATATGGTCGGTCCCACGCGAAGATAGGCTTCACTTTGAAATTCATTTTTTTTTTAAATTTTGTTATTATAAAAGTGATTATTTATTGGCATTAATCATACTATTAAAATTTAATTATTTTTATTTAATTTATGTAAGTTATGTAAAAAAATAAATTATATATTATAAAATTTAGTTCATAACTAAAAATTATATAATTGATTAAACGTTTTAATTGACTCATATTAAAGAAAATAAATACTGGTAAAAGAAATTTTTTAAAATTAATAGATAAATTGATAAACAAATTTAGTTTATATTTATTTTGGTCGGAAAAAAATAGTTTATTCAAAAGAATTGGGCAACATGTATACAATATAATCAATCCTAATTAAAGTTTATATTTTATTTTATTTAAATATTTATTATTATTTATTATTTATATAATTTTATATTTATTATTATTTATATAATTTTATATTTAAAATTTATAATATTCAACTTGTGTATCGCACGAGAGAATTATTAATTTTTTTGAGAGGCAAAAAGAATTTTGACTATTTAAAAAAAAATTATGTGACACTATCTCATATTGACTTATGTGTCACTTATTAACAAAAAGTTATCACTTTTAAAAAGTGATAATATTTATTAAAAAAAAAAAAAAGATAGTTGTTGTAGCATGACCATGATCGTCCAAGGGCCAGACCCAATCACTTTTGGACTGGGCCCAGACCCGATGATCGTTTGAGTATCACCATGCTGAGTGTCCGATCACCAGCTCTCTGAGCATATTGAAGTCTGGGGAATATCACATGTACAATTTCAAGCAGGACTACATTAGGACTAGAGTTGTCCACTGGGGATAACTACATTGTAACTTGTGTTGTGTGTACTGTCGGGGTGTGTGTATAATGCTGACTACTCTGTCTAGTGTCTACTGAGAAATGAGTTTCGAATTTTAAACAAAAAAAGTTAAATTTCTACTGGGCCAGTCCATTGCAACTGAATCAAGCCCGACCTGAGCCCGAGTGATCCAACGGGCCTATCGAGCCGGGCCACATAGGCCCGATTCTTTTTGGGTCCGTCCTATTTTTAAAATAGAGTTTTTAGGGCTTGCCCATTTTGATAACTCTAATTAGGACTAAGGTATCTTGAACCAAGGTCCCTAATAAATCTATAAAAACATCTCAAAATAAAAATTCAATAGTTTAAGAACTCTTTAAAATGAATAAATAGTTTAATAACCTTTCAAACTAAAACTTAATGTTTGGAACATAAAGATGCATTTTGGCTTATAATCCCCCTGTTCAATTTTACTTAGTCTTATTTTATTTTACACAAATTTTTAGAAAGTGGATATATTTCATATAAAATTAAAATGAATTGTAAATTGAAGTTTAAAATATTATCCCACTAGAAAATAGGGCTAATTTATTGGATAGACTAAATGAAAGGTAATTTTAGTAAAATTGGATAGGGAGAGCATATATGATGAAACAAAACAAGCATGATCTTTCTCCATGATATGCTACAAGACAAGACATCTCCCTTTCGGAGAAGACTTATTTTATGTATTAAAGTCTTTCCAATTGCGTTTTGGCGTACGTTGTGACATTTGTTTGATTCCAGCACCACAAGCAGTTGCCTTCAACTATGAAAATATCTAGAAATTTCTGTAGAAATTAATCATATGGTGCATCTGGTGCAGTTCCCCTCACATGTGAGCTCTCGTGAACCAAGATAGAATCATCCATGCTCCATCACTTCGACAGTCCATCCAACACGAACATGAGACCTACTCTAATACCATGTAGAAATTAATTGGAGTGTGTTTGATGCAGTCCCACAAAATGAGTCAATATGTTAAGTATGCTAGTCATTTCTCTGTGAATTTTCATCCTAAAATCAATTGATAATGGGAGGGGTTGTTCACTAGTTTTATAGTCTCAACTCTTTAATATTTCAACGTGGGACAACTCACATGTATAGTTTGTCATATTCTAAACATGTCCTCCTCGCATGTAAGTCATCGAATCAAGACAGTATCACTTATGCTCCATCATTTCAACAGCTTATCCGGCTCAAGCATCAGACCCATTCTGATACCATGTACTCCCTCCGTCCCGTAGGAATTTGCACCCTACGGGACGGCACATTTTTTAAGAAAAATTGTTTTATATATAAAGTAGTGGCATATGGGTAAATATGTGTAAAGGTTTGTGAGTGTGCACGTAAATCAATGTTTCCTTTTTTGGTAGTGTGCAAATTTGTGTGGGACGTCCCAATAAGGAAAGTGTGCAAATTCCTGTGGGACAGAGAGAGTAAAATATTGATAAATCTC
>JAPKLY010000182.1:124408-150871 GCA_026898435.1 Prunella vulgaris
TTTATTCTTTTCTTTCTAATACTAGTCGAATTTCCATTTTTAACCATTCATATTCTTTCAATATTTCCTATTTTACTTTGTCATAAGAAATTCCTTTGAGGACGAAAATGACTTAGATGAGATGTACATAAACGTATGGATGTAAACAAAAACACTCGAGTCGTATGCATGACTTCTGAGTTTGATTATCAATTGGGACGAAGCATGACCAATTTAGTTTGTTGAATATTTACTCGACTTGAAAATTCTATTTGAACTTATTTTGACTAAGATTGAATCGTCCAACAAGTTCAAATCAAATCAAATACGAATCTAGCTTTCTTTACTTATCCAGCTCAAACACTTGAATCAAACAATCACACCCTATTGTCCGTTACACATAGTTTTTAAATATCACTAGAAACGCTTAAGAGTATCATGTATCATTCATAAAATGTCTCATCTAAATTTAGCAACTCATTTTATTGTTATTGTTGGTGATGCACGATGTTAAAATATATTTTACATGTGGGTGCATTGAGTAAAAGCTCATATATAACTAATACATACTCCCCGTCCCGGAACAATTTTAACATTTGAAGATAGCACACGAAAAAAAAAAAAAAAAAAGTATATAAATATAAAATTTAAATAATAAAATAAACAAAATATTTTGACTTTTGCAAGTGTAGAATATATTTTTTTTAAGTGTGAAAGTAGAGCTGAGACGACCAAATAAAACAGCTGTGAATTAAAATTGGGATGGAGGGAGTATTTTTTAAAATTGCAAACATATTTCCCCAAAAAAATTACTTAAAAGCAACAAAATAAGGCTTACAATTACATTGCCAGAGCCATTTACATAAAAACCACACAGTAACTTGATAAAATAAAAACATCATAGTTCCAAAAGAACAACATTTCGTAGTTCCATTTCATACTTACTTTATACTGCTAGGGGAAGGTTGGAACTATCGATCACCACAGCCTTAGGCTAAATAACATAACTATCTGAAAGAAAACTGTGATTCATTGGTGAAAATCGTTGTTTCACACAACTTCGTGGAGCAGCCGATAAATTCCTCACAACATCTAACTATCTTCTTCAGCTGAACAAAATCACAGTGATATCAAGTTAGTTCACGGATCAAATTGTGTTCTACGCCATCAAGTTAGAGAGAGAGTTCTTACTACTCAAAATAAATCCTTGAAGCAAACTCTGGGCTCTCTCGGCTTGCTCAGGAGTACCCGATAACTGAATTATCTTCTCGGTTGAATCTGGTCCGCCATCTATCAGTTTCACTGCTGCTCCAGACAGCTGCTCCCGTGGATTATATATGTCAATAAGCTGTATATATATGAAAAGTATGACAAGGCTCTAGATCACTCACCTCACTGATCAAAATCAGCTTTCTTGATTTTTTTGCAAGTTCAGCTGCTGCATAAGGGGGTATAACCACTTCTAGCGTGCTTTTGGTGACGAGGGGTACTGAGATTCTGAAACGAAAAACAGAAGAAAATGACCAGTGTGATCAATCTAAACTCAAATTAACATCGCTCCACCATTCTATAATTTAACTCGGATAAACCTACCTACTGAATACGCTAGGTTGATCTTCGCGTTTATCACTCTCATTTTGCTTCACCATCTCAACATTAGATTGCCCCACCTCCTGAAAATACAGTTTAGCTTATTGAAGAAAAAATAATATTAATGGGCTAGAAATTTAACAAGTTGGATATGGGTACAACTATTAATAACTCAAGCTCAACCGAAACAAATCTTTCAAAATGGTGCAATTCTACTGACCTTCACTTTCTGTGGTGCTGAAGCAGTAGATGAACTCTGAGGAGTTGAAGATACGGGACCGTTTCCAGCCTGGGTTTCTGTCGATGGAGGCACATTGCTTCTAGAAGCTTGCTCCAGCTCCATAGCACCACCATCAACAGGGCTAGGAGCAGAAATATGATGAACAGGTTCATCCCTTTCAAAAAACTCTTTATATATGTAACTTCGAACCCTTGATGTCACCTCCACTAGAGCCTCTCGAGCAGCTTTGATCTCCCCAACAATCTAAAATTGAAGATCAGAATGCCAGAAATGTATCATTTCCATCATTAACCAATTCTATACAAAGAATAAAGAGCATCCCCATTTAGATCCAAACTCTAGCTACAAAAGAACATAAACTCATACATGCTATATAAATATATATTAAAAAAAACAAAAAACCTGCACAATCTCATCAGTTCCTGATATGCCAGCAGGACGACGTTCTTTTGGCAGGATTTCTACATTAGCACCACCTATCTTTCCCAGCTCAGATAAAGAGCCAATCTCATCTGATTGTAAAAGTAATCGAGTGGTGATAATATTTTCTTTTTCTGGAACAAGATCAGCAATGCGAGTTTGTATATGTAATAATGCTTCTTGGGCAGGAAACAACTCATCATCAGGACCCTAAAAGGCATACAAGTGAATCGGCTCACAACACTTCCAGAAAACATAAAAGCTATTAATGAGATTAAATATCTACATTTAGAAACCTGTGCAGGAAGAGACAGATAAGAAAACTGCTCCAACTCATTCCCACGAAGAAAATAAATTTGCATCAAATTTGATCTGGTAACTAATCCCAAGATGGAAGTATTGCAATAATTCAGAGAAAAAGAAGGCACTTAATTCTAGTAATGGGAAGGCTTACCTCTTCAGATGAAATGATTATTATATGCTCATCTGATCCAGCAACAAGATCAGATACATCAACAATGACACCTATTTCGTTTTGAAGCAAATCAACAATCCCGTCCGACTCCCCAACAACACTATCAACCTTATCAACAGGGCATAGTATTCGAAACACAAGTTCCTCCCCAGAATACGATTGACCATTTTCAGCCAAATTAGCATGTCCAGATTCAAGGGCATATCCGGAAGAACGTGAGGAATAGTTGTTGTTCCTGGAACCACCATATCTTGATCCAAAACTAGGCCCTTCTGCAGATGACCGCCGTGAAGTGTGGAAATCATCATCAGCAGGGTAAAAACGATCAGGAGAATGTACTCGATTATGAAAATTGTTTCTATCACGATGTTGGCTCTCCCTCAAGCGAGAGGAAATTATCGATATAGCACTCTTGACGGCATTCCTATCGCCAACAACCTGTATTAAGAACAAATAATAATGCATTACTACACAAATAGAAAACTTAATCCCAAATATACCAGTTGGAATAAATACACAAATAACATAACTGAAACAAGGCTAAAATAATTAAATACACAACCTTCTATACTGGAGAGCTAACATTTACTTAGAAAAATATATAAAGAACATTTGAGATAAAAACTCTCGACTAAGTAACAAATGAAAATATATATAACACATCAGAAAAAGCAACTACACGAAAATTAATAATGGGCTATTGGCACTTAGTATAAGAGGCAGGAAACTCAGAATCTTAACTTAATCAAGAAAACATGGACTACAAAAATGCTGTGAAATTTGACTTTCAGATCTTATGTTCATTATCAAGCATTGGTCCTCCGGTCCGATTAACTTTATCATATTATCAGCATATCATCACAAACAACAATTCACCACAGCATCCCGAAAAACCAAGTCCATGAACAGTCTAGAGATGAATTACATCCCATTGTCATAAAATATAGAGCAAATACACTAGGGCGATGGTCCATGTTCAACAAGCCATTCATGCTTGTAAGAACTTCACATTTAGGTCTCATCCACTCAAACTCCAAGTGGTAATAGTCATATAAGTTTGAAGAATCATAAGTTCAGTTAGGTTCCTGCTTTTGGAGTCTTTAGACCTCCATTCATGTGAACAAATACTCAATTCTCCAAACATAAAGTACAATCAGAACCTGAACAATCTCCTCAGACATAGCAACGCATCGAGGCAAGGTGTGATCTCTGGGTAAAATCCTAATATGGGTCTTTGTTTCCATCCTCATTTGCTCAATTATCTTCCCTCCTTTCCCCAGCAAACACCCTACGTGCATCCGCGAAACGACGAGCCTCGTTACAGCTCTGTTACTATTCCCACCTCCCCTGTTACCATACTCGTCGTTTTCGTCCTCCCCAAAGCCTACATTATGCCCATACCCTCCTACCTCAGTCTCCAAAATCCTCTCGTGTATCAAATACAATGCCTCCTGCGCCGGCGAGAATGACGGCAGTCTCCCGTCGGGATCCCTCCGCCGTGTATCGGAGATCTCGATAATCCTCTCCTCGTCACCCGGCATCAGCTCGTGGACGTTGATCCACGCGCCGGTGTGCTGCCTAATCGCCTTGATTATACTCCCCGATTTTCCAATCACACCCCCCGCCTTTACGTCGTGGCACAAAATCCGGTAGCTTGTGGTCACCATCAAAGTAGGATCTTGCATTTTTCTTCCTCCTCCGCCACCGCCGCCGCCGCCACTGGAATTAGAGCGTCGGTAACTCGGAGAATAATAGTCACCTCTTCCACCTCCGCCTCCTCCTCCACCGCCGCCACCGTGCGAATTGTTGCTGTACCGCGGTTTGCTCCGCGAGTGTAGGGTTTCAGATTCATAGTCCTGGTCATAATAGTATCTCTTAGATCTCGATCTCTCCATTTCTCAGTCCTTTCGCTGTTCAAATCCAATCTGAGATTCAGTGCGTAATTAGATGACCAAAAGCTGAGGAAATTAGGGTTTAGATTCAAAATCCTGCAATTCTTTCCAACTCCCTTCCCCCCCCCACTAAAATTAGCTTACGGCTCCATTTCTGTTCATTCTTGAGCTTGTAACGAAGAATCCATGAAATGAATCCGAATAATTGATGTACAGTCTTTGAATTTAGTGCCCTATATTTTCGGCCCTTTATCCGTGGAATAGTGTTGTTGGTGTGTGTAATTTCGCAGCCAAGTGTGTGTACAGCTGATTTTTCTTCAACACAGCAACGCTACTCTACCATTCATATCATATATGCTTAATTTGCTATACGACGTCGTTCCACGCCAATTATTTCCACATTTGTCTCTCGAGTTTCAACTAAATATACCTATTCACAATCCACAAACCACCAAATTTAATTTTCCATAATTATAAATTTTAGAAATTAAAATATTTTAAAATTTTAAGGGGCATTTACATATTAGTTTAAAAAAATTAGTATATTTATAAATTAATTAATAATATTTGAATAAAAATATAATTTTTTTTACATAGAAGCATATTTTTTTCTTACACAAAACTAATTTGTAATTAGTGTTAATTTTACGAATATTTTGTAATTTTCTCAAATTCTAATGCATCTACCGGTCTTTAGCTATGGTTAAAAAGAAAGTGCCGTGTGGATTAGGATGGATAATATACATATTATCTTCCAATTTTAACATGTGTTACAAATTTTTAAGTAGTATCTTATTGTTAAAATTGATTTCTAATGTCGTGTTATGATTTTTTTATCTATTACTAAACATCATTTTAAAATGATTGCAATGATATTTCATGAATAATTATATAGCTTTAAAAGATTAATTAGTAGTAGTATCTAATTTATCATTGAGCTTATGATTATTACTCAATTCTTGTGATCAATACGTAGAAGTTAATGTTCTGTTAGTTTTACTGAGTTTTACATTAGTTTAATTGTATAATAAAACATAAATGTTGTATTAATATATATGGTATATTAATAGTAACCAAAAAAAATTATTCGTTAGAAATAAAAATAGACAAAGACATTGAATAAATGAGTGAGTAAAATATATGAATAAATGAGTCTGTAAAATGTGTTTAATTTAAATTCGTCTCCTAATTTTATAAATTAACTTCTCAGAGAAGAATATATCAAATATATAAAAAGATGTGACAAGTTTAACATCCTAATATATTTTGCTGTTTGTTTGTGATGATATCAATGTTTCATGCTCATTTGTAGATGTTTGTGTTGTAGAGTATACGCGTAGATTTCTGAAAACATAAGTTTCATGTAATGAGCAGGTCTCTAAGTAAATTCGAGTTCACATGAATTTATATCATTATTATTTATAATTAATATCACTGTTATTCATATACATTATCACTGTTATAAAAATATACTTAATTTTTTAACAATAATAGTGTATATACATAACAGTGATAGTAAATATATATAAAAGTGATAGTGTATACACATGACAGTGATAATTAAGAATTTGTGAACTTGGCTTCATACATGTTTTTTCTTATATAATTTATGAGCTATTATATGAAAGTATGACCTATCAAATATAGACAATAAGATCCTCCATTTAAATTTAATTCGATAGATCAGTTTATATATAAGAAAATGACAAAAAATGACGTCATGGATGATATGAAAATGTGACCTATCCAATACGCATTAATACTTAAAATTATTTATTTAACCCTAACTCAATAGATCGATCAATATTAAAAAATATTTTGAGCTATAAATATAATGACGTGAAAAATGGGGCATATATGGTTTGAAAAGTGAAAACATCATTGAAATATTAAAACTTGTTCATTTTAACCTAACTCTCGAAAAGTCCAAAAACCAATTCTATTGAATTATTAGCAACCTTATTAATATAATTTCCACAAAATTGGGGCAAATTGGTGCTCCAAGTTGGGCATGTCTCATGGATATTACATCAGTCTAGGAATATTAACCGTGTCACTATAAATTTCTTTTTTTAATAGTTTATAATAAATTTCTCATTTTATATAAAAAAAAAACAATACTGCATATATTAATAAATAAATATTCTTTTAAATTTTTTTTTTTACAACTTCCCATTATATTTTTACAATTTTTCATTATTTTATAAAAAAAAATATATGATCCATCATATAATACACTTTTTTAAATTAAAAAAAAAAGGATAAACTTGAAGAAGGGTAAAAATAGTACATGACACTCCCTCCATCCATGAAAAATGTTCTCATGATATATGCATGTGGTTTAATACAATATATAGGAAAGTATTATGGGATATTGTGAGGTCCGTTATGAATAAAGAAAATATCTTTGAAAAGTACATATGATATATTTTTCATAAACAATTACTTTATTCATAAATAGATCTCACAATATCCCATAATACCACATATTGCATTAAATCACGTGCAAACAAATGAGCATAGTTTTCATGTAGTACTATATAGGGGTGGAGGAAATATCGAAAATATCAGTATACCGCACTTACCGTATCGAAAAATATCGAATTTATCGAAATTTTCGGTACGGTATGGTATCGTATCGAAAATTTCGATACAGTAATTGTATATAAATATAGAAATTTCGGTATACCGCGATATATCGAAATATTTTCAGTATAGAAATATTTCGGTAATATACCGAAAATTTCATATTGAAAATATTTCGGTATACCGAAAAAATCAAAATTTTCGGTATACCAAAAATATCAAAATTTTCGGTATACCGCCGAATTTTTTGTATGAAAACAGTATGATTTTTTTTTGTATCGAAATTTCGGTATATCAAAATTTTAGGTATGACAACGGTATGATATTTTTCGGTATCGAAAATTTCGGTACGGTAACGGTATGATAAAAAAAAATTCGGTATGTCATACCGTTCACCCCTAATACTATATTACATAATTAAAATCACAAAAAAATAAAATCAAATGGCTCAATCAAAACATGAGATAAAAGTAAGTCAAGATCATGAAATTGGAAAATTAAAGTTGCTCTACCCCTAGGCCACTGATGTTAGAGTTATGGTCTCTCGTACGTTTTTTTTTTTTTTTTTCCTTTACTTTGAATTGAATAAAATTATCTATTCATTTATTTTAAGTGGATAGATAATTTAATATTTTAAACCAAACAAACAGTATTAACAATGGAGGAATGATAACCTATAACTAATTTAATGATGGTTAATTACTTATATAATTGTATATCTGGTTTTTTAGGGTTTGTATGCTTGTTAATTGTAACTTATTATTTTAAGTAAGCTAATTAAAAAAATTATACAATAGTTTTGGGTTTAGAATTTTACATAGTCTTTTGTTCATCAAATGCATTATACATTTGAAATAACTTTTAAACAATTACATTAATTATTACTGAAAGTTAAAATTACACATATTATTATTATGATTTTTCAATAATAACATGTGATTTTTTAGTGAATAACAAATGTACTTTATTAAAGTGTATTTGAATTCCACGTTTCATTTGGTGCATAAGAGACTTACTTTACGATTGTTAGTATCATTTATTCAAGTAAAAACTACATTGAGTTGAATGTAACTATTAGAAAAAAAAAATAGGGGGGGAGGGGGGACCAGATGAGCTAGCTAGTTTTGTTAGATCAATTTTTTCTTTAAAGAGAAGGAAGTCAATCATATGTGTCAGATCTATTATGTAAGTCAAGTATATTTTTAAACAATTATGATTGTATTTATTGAATAGTTGGAGTTGTTTGCACTGCATAGTAACAATTGTTCAACATGTAATTTTTTTAGAGTAAATAATTGTAGGTATTTAAAAATACATTTGAATTATACATTGCACTTTGTATACAAGAGATCTACTAAAAAATGAACACTAAAGGAATACTTGTTTCAAAGTTCTTCCATGAGAATAAAATTTTATTTTTCCTCATCACCCTCGGGTATGTTATATGGATGATTGTCTATAATGTAACTCATCATCACTAGTGTTTAGCTCTAATTTTAACAAACAAAAGTAGACAAAAAGAAATTGGTAATTGTAATTTAGGGGAGTGATTGAGTAGAAAATTCCCATTTTTTATTTTCTAGAGTGAACATATGAAAAGTTGAATGTTTACCCTCCAAAATTTTCTTAGTAAATACACTATCCATCCCTATGAAGAAAAATCTTCGAACAAACTTACCGAGATCAAAAAAAACTTACAAAAACTAAAAACTCTAAAATAAATTTATCATAATTTACGATTATATGCTTGATTCAGTGTTGTGAAGATCGAGTTTCGCAAGATGATCAATCCTCCGAGCCCTAGATACGTATAAGTAAATTTCTTATAAACTAGGATTTTTAAATATTGAACATAATTAATTGTTGTTGGTATTATGATGTTTTTAATGCATATTGTTTTTTTTAGTATGTAAAATTGTATGGGTAAGATATTGTGGTTGTTGTTTGCAATTTTTTATGTTCTTTTCTTCAAAAAATTGTGATCAATTATTTTTTGTTCTGATTATCAGAACATGAGGTATTTTTTGGAAAAATATTTCTAACATGAGCTCATTTTTCAAAAAAAAAAAAATATCTTGAACATGAGTTAACTTTTAGACATTTTTTCAAACTTTTGTATAAATATTCTCTTTTTTTAAACAATACTAAATTGGGCTTTTCTACGGTCAGGAAGGGTTTCGCCCTTCCTGACGTAAGTAAACCAATTAAATGTCGACAAATAATATTACATCGCCCTGGGCGATATAGTTTCGCTCAGCGCAAAAAAATATATTTTTAATAAATAAAATATAAAAAATTACTGAAGCGTCCTTTTGTAATATGAAAATTTTAAAAATTAATTCTTAATTTTAAAAATTATAAAACTCTTTTCAAATATATTTTATATAAAAAATAAATTATTTTTAAATAAAAATAAAATTATTTTTCTCAGACGATCATAAAAAAAAATCCAATAATCGTTATGAACCCTAATTCCCAAATTCTATTTAAAATTCAATGTAATAACTGCTCCTACTTCTCAATCCCCTCTTCCATTCTTTTCTTCTTGGCCCAATCCGCCCCAATTCTTTTCTGAATCAGGTATCTCTTTCTCCGTCTGCCTTTTGTCCTACCCTTCATCGCTCAGCCAAATCTTCGTCTTATTGTTTCCTACCCTTCCTTGCTTAGCCAAATCTCGCAGACAATCGTCGCCACCGTCCCTTCCTCCGTCCCCTACGACGTCGTCTGCGGCGTCCCCTACACCGCTCTGCCGATTGCCACCTGCATCTCCGTCTCGTCCAATATCCCAATGCTTATACGCCGGAAGGAGATTAAGGACTACGGCACCGCCAAGGCCATTGAGGGGGCGTTTGAGCAAAATCAGGTGTGTTTTATTGTCTGCAGCGTTGAAAGTCACGGACGCCGTTGTTATGATTGACAGGTGAATATTCGTGATTAAGCGATTGTGTAAAGCTGCACTTGTATTCCGTTTGCGTTTTTGGTAAAAAGTTAGTTTTATGAGGTTTTTAATACAAATGTTTATGACGTATCAGTGTCGTATTAGTCGCAAAAGCCTTCCTTTTTGGGTAATGTAAATGGTAAGAAGTAGTATATTTTTATTTCAACTGTTCCGTATGAGCATGTGCATATTTTGCAGTACGAAATGCAGATTCTCTGTTGTGTGGGTGTTTTTATCTTGTTTCGTTGTGTGTGTAGCAATTAACCCTATTGTAAGGGGATTCTATTGTTGGCAGTAGTTGCATCACTCAACTCGAGCAAAGCCTCAAGCCTTGTCCGACAACCACAGTTGTACTAAAAGAGGTTCTACCCACTTGGGTGGTTGTCCTACTTTGATTCACACATTGAATTTGGCATTATCCAAGTGATTGAGTAATATTATATTCCCTATAATTTGATGAAGTAACTAGTTTTCAAACAAAAATGGTCTTTTTACTGTTCTAGTGTTGCTGGACATGTATTCTTGTACTGTAGTGAGTGTGAGTGGGACTTCAATTCCTTCTTGGCATAATGTTTGCTCTGAAACTGTTTTATGTGTTCTTATCATTACATTATTATGTTTCTTGTATGAGCTTGTAAAATGAGGGAGAGAGCTGAGGATTGCTGAAATAGAATGAATTTTGGGCGGTTACCCATCTCATTCGTGTTGTTTAGATCGATCGAATTCATATGAGTTTGCTGTGTTTTCCCTATTTTTCTGATCCATCGATGGTGTCTTGACATTCAGTCTGAGATTTTAGAGAAAGTTGTTTCTTGTGAGCGGCGAGATGTGTTGGACTTTAGGAAGTCTCATATGATGAAGAGTGAAGGCTCTTTAGATCAGAAGAAAACTAGGTAGTCCGTTTATGATGTTGCTCTGGCTTCATGACAGCCACAATGCAAAATTGTAATTGGAAATTTTTAAGTCATCCCTTAAAGCTGAAGATGGAGTTCTTTATCCTCTTGAAAAGAGTTTTTTCTTTACTGAATCTTCCTTTTCTTTCAGGCTGTGCCTCCAACCACATGGTATCGCTTTGTGGCTGGTTTGAATGCTCAGTTGCGCTTGGTAAGAAAGGGTTGCCTTAGAGCGAAGTTCCGTCCAGTCCTTCAATGGCTCGAAACTTTTGTGAATCCTGCATTAAGGAGCTATGGGGTGCATGTGGATCTTGCTTGGTTTCATGCTACAGCTGATGGTTGTTGTCATTATGGTCTGCTGCTATATGCTGTAGAAGAAATGGATTGTTTGTCATTAGGACACCACAGAGAACCTGAAATTGAACAGCATGCACGGTATATATCTTTGACCAAGAAAATAAAAATTCATAATTGCTTAACAAAGAAGTTACCTAGCTGTTCTATTGCCACTTCCGTTGTTAAGGGCTTTATGTTATGCTCTTTCACATCTTAAAATTTTCCATTTCATTTAATGGTCGAAGAAGTGCGGGTATCACTTGCAACTAGTTGAGTGGTGACTCATGCGCTATACGTGTCTTCCATTACATGGATGTCACGGCAGCATCTAAATTCAGTTGAAACAATTTTGATATTGAATTAATTTCTGCAGATTCGGTGATATACACAGTGTTTCATGTATAGGAAGTACAATCACATTACTTAAGAATTCCTGGTTGTGTTGAGTGGAATACATTGCGTAGATAAGTAAGATGAATATACCCTCGTAACCCTTTTCTTTTTTCTCTTGTTTGATACATTTCTTTGTGAATCAGTGGTACAGGTATCTATCTGAAAGATGGGAGTTCAAATAAGACTTATTTAGGTAGAACTCAAAGAAGTGCTGATGGTAATTGGAGAAGGAAGACTTATGGCGGGGTTCTTGATATTAACAGTTTGAGGGTGCTTGAGGAGAAAAGAGATTTATTTTTTGCCCTCTCTTTTCTGGTTCACAATGCTAAGCCTATTGGCCATCAGGTAACTCTGACTCCACCCTCCCCGGAGTATGGTAATAATAAAGGAGAAAAAGATGTCTGTGTATAATTATTTTTTGATAGTGCCTTTGTTATGCTGCAGGATCTGGTTGGTTTGGTCATATCTATCCTGCTTCTAGGAGATTTTAGTCTAGTTTTGCTCACTTTGCTGCAGTTGTATTCACTTTCCTTAGCAGACGTCTTTCTTGTTTTATTTATTATGCCCCTGGGGATCCTGCTCCCCTTTCCCGCTGGAATCAATGCTTTATTCAGTCATGGACCAAGGCGATCAGCAGGTCTTGCACGTGTATATGCTTTGTGGAACATCACATCCTTGATAAATATTGTGAGTAGCTTTGTCTTTTTCTCAAATTCAGTTTGAATATCATAACATGCCTCTGTGCGTTCTTTTGCTTATCCTTTTTCATTAGTTGTTCTCAAGAACACCATTGTTCTATGTTATGCAAAAATGCAAATTAGCTTTCTCTATTTGCTTTACCCAGGTTGTAGCATTCATTTGCGGTTATGTTCACTATCATACACAATCAAGTGGACGGATTCCAAACTTTCAGCCATGGAATATGTGAGCTGACTATTAATCTATTTAAGTTATTTTCTTTCTTGGCCATCTGCCTGTTCTAATACCATATGTGTGTCGTGGTTTCTGTGAGTGCAGGGATGAAAGAGAATGGTGGATTTTTTCCTTTTGCACTTCTTTTGTGTAAATGTTTCCAATCGAAGCTCGTAAATTGGCATGTTGCGAATTTAGAAATTCTGGATCGTTCCTTGTATAGTAACGACTTCGACTTGTTCTGGCAGTCATAGAATTTTGTTGAGCAAATATATCCATCTACAGGGACACCCATCATTTTTTGTCATGGGTTCTTTTGCAACGGGTTTATTACTTTATTATAGAGAATAGTGGTTGATACAGGTTTAGAAAGAAAAGAAAGCACTAGATTACATAGTTGAGGCATTTATTTTGTAGCCTTATGTTTGTGCACTCTATATTCATTTTGGCGTGTAAATATCAATTGGGTATTTTTCCCCATGGCTCCTAATTTACTTTTATCTAATAAAATTTAATTTTATAATGTTGAGTGGAACATCGAAGAACCCAGGTTTTTGCAATTTTGGTTTCGCTGGTAAACCCCTTTATTTTATATTGTTTTACATAAATTTGCATATTTTTTTATTTGAATATTGAAAAGAGAAACATCATTTTGTGTATAAATTCACATAATTATACATATTTATTCATGTTATTATTTTATTTAAATTTTTTTTTTTTAAATGTACTACTGAAACAGATGGAATAACTTCTAAAATTGTAAAGTTTCTTGTCTATAACATTTATATGGAAGGAATTGATCGAAATAATAGGATAAACACCATTATTCCAGATATATGTGTTACAACAATACATGTCAACTCGTCTCTAGAGAAATAAAAACGGGCACAATTGCTTTGGTCTCATATTAGGCACAAACAATATCACTTTTATGTTTACAAACTATCACCATTACACATATTTACTAACACTTTAATGCATATATTCTATAACTTTTTAAAATAGTTACTTTTTCATATAATATCAAATATAAATAGTTAAAAAAGGTGTTCCTACATGAATTTTTTTTTATATATTATCACAATTAGGAGGACGACTTAGAAATATTATAAAATTTCTTTGATATCGTTACAACAATACACACCAACTCGTCTTTAGGGAAATAGAAACAGACACAAATCATTATGTCACATATTAGGCACAAACATTATCACTTTCATGTGTAAAAACTATCACCGTTACGCATATTCACTAATACTTTAATGCATATACTCTGTAAAAATTTTAAATAGTTACCTTTTCATGTAATATCAATTATAAATAGTTAAAAAGGTGTTCCTACATGATTTTTTTTATATAAATTATCACAATTAGGAGGACGATTTAGAAAACGTATAGAAATATTATAAAAATTATTTGATATGTGTTAAAACAATACACACCAACTCGTCTCTAGGGAAATAGAAATGGGCACAAATCCTTATGTCACATATTAGGCACAAACAGTATCACTTTCATGTGTAAAAACTATCACCGTTACGCATATGTACTAAAACTTTAATGCATATACTCTATAAAATTTTAAAATAGTTACACTTTCATGTAATATCAATTACAAATAGTTAAAAAGATGTTCCTACATGAATTTTTTTTTTTTATAAATTATCACAATTAGGAGGACGATTTAGAAAACGTATAGAAATATTACAAAAATTCTTTGATATGTGTTAAAACAATACACATCAACTCGTCTCTAGGGAAATAAAAACGAGAACAAATTACCACATCTGCAAATAGCAACAAAAATTCCTGATTGATATCTGGTGACTCAATAAAGAGATTAATGTTTCATAATTGTACAATAATTGAGACATTTATAAATAGGTTCAAAAAAATTATCGCATCTGCAAATAGTTCAAAATATTTGCATAAATATTATTTTAACGAAAACATAAAAATTTTGTATATCCAAATATTTTAAATCTATTTGCAAATATAATGACTTTTATGAATATATATGTATTTTTTTCTTATAATTTTGCAGATGTTACCTTTTATGATTAGTTTTGTTCAATAAAGTGACTAAAATTAAACTTGTTTACATGTTACATCAAATACAGTATCTACTATGGATAAATGTGTTGTAATAATGTAGCAACAACAGAGCCTGATCGAGATAAAAGACATGTTTAACGAGTTAAATGAAAACTTCTTCCCAAAAGAATACAACAGCGTAACAATCATTTACTAATGAAAATTTTAAAAAAGAACAGTGTAACATCATTTACTAATGAACATTAAAAAAAAAAAAAGGCTACATGAACAACCTGATTAAAAAAAGAGGAGGTTTAGTGGCAGATTGTTTTTACTACATTGAAACAAGATAAGAGAGTTAAAGCAAACAACATTAGAGCCATAGACAAAGAAATCAGTAGAGTTAACCTTTCTAAACTATAGCAGATGCACAAGTTGATGTCGCTTGAATCATTTCCAGAATGATTCAGAAGCCAGAATACGAACAATCTTCGACCTCAGAAAGACCACTTTCTTGAGCGACTGACCTTTTTCATGGACGGAGTTGATAATCCAACCACTTTACATTGCTCGACATCAGGTTCCTTGCTCACAAGTCCAGTTCCCAAATAATGAGCAAATGCAGATGCATCTTCAAGATTCCTCGTCAAAGTGAAGGAAGTCGACATATAAAGCTTTGAAGGTTTCTTTATCAGTTTCTTTAACGTGTCATCAAGCTGCGCAGAATTTAGGAACCGCTCTGTTGCAGCCTCCCAAGAAAGCTCGTGCCTTTGATCATCTGTTAGGGGAGCAGGCTGGTCTTGCAATGCCTTGCATGTTTCCTTAACAAAGCCCTCGCTGTCATCATATACTCGGCAATTTGGGAACTGCTTGAAGAAGTCGTTTGAGGGATGATTGGCACACACAACTATTTTTCCCATCGCCAATGCTTCAACTGTTGTTGTGCAGACTACATCAGTGGTGCTAGGATTTAAAAACTCCTTATAGCTGGATGGAAAAAAAGAGATTAATACAAGGTAAGGCCAGCAGTGATCAACACTGCATGGAATTTTATGGTATTTGCAGAAATTGTGAAGTCAGGAAAAACAAGCATGTCACTGAAACCCCCTTTTTGGTAAGAACATAAGAAAATGAAAACCTCTGCTTATGATTTAGGGAGCATTCTACCTTGACTATTGCTTAAAATCTGAAAAAAAAAAAAAAAACTAGAATCGAAATATTAAATAGGTAGGCAAAATTGACACCACCATTATGTTAGGAAATAATAGGCCTAGCGAATCAAGCAATCTCACAGTGCATGTTTGTGCCCCCCTCCCCCCAACCATAGTTTTGAAAGGCTAGAAGCGCCAGAAGATGCCAAGGGTCTACTAGCGCCCGAGGTGTGCCTCACATACTTTTACCAGAAAATATCACTTTATGATCCAAACACAAATTCTACCACATAATATCACAAGTCTCAACTCCACAAGACTCCACAGTCCCCATCGCCACCGCAACACCCTCTTACAATGAATATTGAATAGTAAATAGGAATACAAATGGAACTAGAATGTCAATAGAACCAATGAGTTAGTGAAGAAAAAACTGGAAATAGATGGCAATGCCACACCATGCCATCACTAGTGTACTCTTAATTCCAGGAATAAATCATGATGATAGTCCACAATGCCACTTCCTTTTTTCCCTTCTCCAAACCAAAAAAGTATAAAGCAATACCATTAGCCAAATGTACTTACTCATGAAATAAAGGATCGCCATGATCACGTCCAGGATGAACCTTGACTGTTATTTCTAGTTTTTTGGCTGCTTCCTCAACTTGATCAGAGTCCTCGCCAATGCCATATAAATCAACATCAAGTCCAGTTAATTCTTTCTGGTTATCATGCAGCAGATTGAGCAACTCCTTGTAGTCTTTGCTCCATATCATCTTTCCAATATAATATGCACCTTTAGAAAAGGGCTGGATTCCATTCTCATGCTGCTCTCTTTTCTTCATTCCAATATCAAGGAATCTCGGATTCACTCCATGGACGTTGCAAACTACAGATCTGGGAAGCTCTTGAGTGGCAGCTGAGAGTCTTGTCACCTACCAATGTGAACTGGACAAGTTAATAGCTAGTGACCGGCTTAAAATGCCAAACTCAGAAACAGGCTATTGCAATCCCTAGAAAAATTTAGTTATTGTTGTTTGCTATGACTACCAGATAACATCTCATAAAACATATAAGTGGTGTGTCACGTTTTATATAATCCACATCAATTTAAACATGACATAACAAATTCCACGGAGTTTTTTTTATTGCAGTTAGACGTGAATTAACTGGCAAAAAAAAAAGAAAGTATTGGTCATATACTGAATGATTGTCCTAGTTGCAACTTCAGTCAGGACGGAATCAACTTCTCATATTTGCCAAAGCTTTTATGGAACATACACAAATTTTTTTTTTTTTTGCATAAGTTGGTCTTAGAATATGTTAGTATCAAATACATATATGCAGAATTATAACTTGAAAAATGAGTTATCAAGAGGCATACCCTATGGCAATATATATCGACAACCCAACTGTTCATGTGTTTCAGCAGAAAAGCTTGCAACTGCCCATTCTTCTCTCTTTTCACATATTCCAGATAATTTGTGTGAACAATCCCAATAACCAGTTGAAATTTTATTTTCCACCTTTTTCCATGATGATACCAAGTGAGATGCTCAGGCTCCTCTAGAACAGCAATATCCGCCTCTTCATCGGGAATGACTTCAGTAATGTCCCCAAGAGCAAGGATGCTCCTTTTGCTAAGCGAAAACTGCAGCACAAGATGAAAGTTCGTAAAATAAGATTTACCAGGTGGAGGTTGACAAGCTCTATTCAGTTTCAACATGCAATGAGAAAATAGGTCGGAGCAGTAAGAACTCTCAATAAGGTGCAGATGCATAAAAACAACTTAGAAGTTTAAACTATATATACCAGGGCTCTGCATGATGAACATGCATAATTGAAAGCACCTAACAATGAATCAATATACCAAAGACATCCACCAACAATAAATGAATGACAACCACTGAATTACATTTTTATAGACTACATGTACACATTGAAAGCATAAGGGGTTGTCATGAGGCCCAATTTATGAGCTTTTGCAATCATCTCAACTTCCAAACTGGAAGTGAGAGATAGAAGAGATCAACATCTTATCTTGCATTTAGAATGTTAGATGAAACGTGAATGAATTATGAATAAAAGGAATAAAAGACCCAAAGTTTAATAGAAGCTGCAAAAGAACAAAGACAACTTAAAATTAGAAACATTATAGCAACATCAAGGGAAACAGTGTAACAGTAATGCTTTGGCATGAAACGGTAATACATACCATCTAATTGATTTTTATTAGACTTCAACAAGTTGTCATGTGCATCTTCATCACAAGAAGCATCAGATATTTCCAGCTCTTCATTGATATCTGAATTTGACTTCTCTTGAGTGGATATATAGTGACATTAGGTATTGCAGATTGACATCATGTTGCTTTGCTAAACATGAAGCACTAAGAACATCTGAATATAGAGACAAAATGATCACCTTGTTGCAAAAAATAAAGAAACTTTCCAACACAAATATTATCCTTTAAGATAAATAAATAAAGAAATACATTTGTATTTATGTGTTTACGGATGAAACCTGGGGCGGGGGGAGGGGTTTTAAACCGGAATAGTCACTACACATATTCAGCACATAACCACTCCTTAAACAATGGAACAACATATTAAAATATACAATGAAACAACCACACCAAGTACAAACTATATACAGATCCATGTATACATGCAACCACAGTCACATATATAAGAACATTTGGTGTATCTAATGACATGAGTGATACAATTACGCAAGCACGCTCATATATTTAAAAGAGTCCCTGATTTTCTATCTTCAATGCATGGATACTTATGAATTTTCCCTTTCAAACAAAAAAATGGTTTCCCATTCACCTCATAGATCAAAATACAATTTATACGCTTGAAAATTAGACTACGTACCTCCAAATATTTCTGATTTGCCTTATAGGAAACGATGCTCCGTTTTCCCTGACGTTAACAGTAGAAATCAAACTTATGTCATTACAAAGTATGATAACAGAGAGCTATAGTTGTTTGTTCATGAACTCTCCTGCTGGATGTAACCCTACAGAGTGACGAGTAATGACTTCAAAATTCGAATTCGGCATCTAAATTGAACAATATCTCCAATTTATGCCAGAATCCCAGTTAATGTAAAGTACAGCAGTCACCGTTTATATTCATATACTACCCCAATTAAAGACATCGCCATAACAATCACTCCAAAGTCCTCCGAAACAACTTAAATTAAAAAATCTCAGGAAGCTCAAGACAACTTTGCCCAAACTTATACAGAAACAACTGAAATCAGCTGCTGGTAACTTTACATGCAATATACAAAAAATTCACTCATTCCAGTCAGTCAATCGGAACTTGAAAGAAGTCCCCCATAAACACTAGAAACGGGCAAGATAATCAGCCTCTAAGCATCACGTATTTAAAAAGAAACTTGCAAAAGGCGAACCTTGACTTTGTCATTCAAGCGCATGAGCTTGGAACTGGCGACGTGCTTGGACAGCTCAAAATGCAACGCCGGCCCACCGTGGGGTTCCTGTAATCATCCCTCTGCTCCACCGATTTCTTGGGCTCGAACCCGGCCACCTCCCAGTTCCATCTGTTATTGCTCCCTCTCTGCTCCCCAATTCGGGATGACTTGCAAGAAAGATGCCTCTATCGCCATTTACTCCCAAAGGTATCTTACCGAGGTACCAGCGGAAGTCACCACCATCCGAGGGGCTTCTGGTGTGGGCAAGGAAATTCTGCCTTCCTTCGCGGAGAAGGTTTTCTTAATTTGGGATTAGGATTCCAACGTTTTTTTTAATTTGGGGATTAGGGTTCGTTTGGGTTGTAAGATTATTATTGGAAGAAAGTTAATTATGAAGAAATTTAATCAAAAGTTGTAAGATTTTGTTGGAAGAAATTAATTTTAATTTAATTAAGATATATTAAAATATTATAATTTTTAATTAAAAGGACAATTTAGTCATTTTATATTTATTTAATAATATTAATTTATTTTTTTAATAGTGCGATCGTCTTATGCATAGTGCAATTGTCTTAGTGCAAAGTGCAATCTCATCAAAATAATATTAAACGTTGGATCATGAATCTAAAGGTATTTAGGGGGTTTACTGACGCAAGGAAGGGCGAAGCCTTCCTGACCATAGAAAAACCCTACTAAATTTCCCCATTTTCTAAATTATTATTCTTTTGTTATGTGTCCTATTGTAGTGATTTCACTACTATTGTTATTTTGTTTATTGGGACTTGTCTACAAATGAAGAATATATAATATCGAAGATAATAAAAAAAATTATATGGAAGATGAGTACACTTAATTTGCACGTGATGAGACAAATGGCGAGCAAGCAAATAAATGAAGTGAATAAAGACTGATAAAAAAAATGAAGTGAACAAAGAGATTCTTGATCGGGAAGTTGTTATGGATTACAAAAGTGTCTTCTCGATTATAGATCATCTTGTGTCTTGAGATGCACTAACTAAATGGGTGCCCGAGTAGGTTAGGAGAACAATATCATTTTTTAAACGCTCATATGCCAAATGGGATAAAAAGGTGTACATATTATTGCAATGTGAGCTTGTAGATGTATACCATCAATTCAAGGTTAAGATTAAGAATACGGGTAATGAGAATTAGAAAATGAAAGTAAAGAATGATGAAGTAAAAGTTATGGTGCTCGGGTTCTTCTAAAATTATCATAATGCAGTATCTGATTCGCACTCGCCTTTTAAATAGAGTGAAATTCTTGAAAATACGTATCCGATTCTTCACGTGGCGCATCTGACTATCACGTGGCGAATTCGTTTAACGGATACTCGAATCTGCCTCGCGAATCCCACTTGTTAATTATTGTATATTTTTTCAATTAATTTTTATTATTTTATATAAGTTAAATTGTCAATACGACACTTACTTTAGATAAAATTCACTCTTATAATATATGTAATGGGCTAATGAAGCTTGAATTAATATTTTGTTATTTAATTATATTAAATCATTCAATATACTTAAATTTTGGTTAGAAAAATATGAAATTTGTACATTTAATTTACATATTTTTTTAAAAATATATAAAATTTTCACATATTATATATAATAAAATATAAATAAGTAACATATTTAACAAATCACATCCAATTTTTTTAAAATTCGATTTTTCTTATTCGTATCGTATCGCTCCCGCACTTGTGCAACTTAGAGTAAAAGAAAGTAAATTTTGGAAGCATTACTTGTACTAAAAATGTGGATGTCATTTTTTATTGAATGTGACACAAATTTGAACATAATTTTCGGAAAAAAGAATTCACAAATTAACACAATGTTCGTAAAAATTTTGAATATGAAAATGATGTTCAAATAATTTTTTCTAACAAATAATTTTGGAAAAAAATACATGAGTTCTACATCTATGTTTGAATAACCAGATTCCAACACAATAACATAAAATTAAATTAAATCAAGTAACCTTGAACATAAACTCTAATCAGTTAACCTAGAACATAAATCCTAACAAATTAATTTAGAGCATAAACCATATGACATGTGATTTAAATAAAGTTCTAAAAGATTTACCCACTTAATTGAAATATCTATTTATTTGTACCCATAATCGTGTTTGAACAGGTGGAAACTCCGGCACGATGGTGGCGAAAGTTGTACAAAAGATGTTAATATGGAGAAAATTTTAGTTTTTAAAAAAGGTTGACTTATTAAAAAAATTACTATATTTATAAATTGGTTCAAAAAATTTGCACGGTAGTATATTTTTGTACGGAAGTTTTTTTTCTTTTTTTTACACGGCACCAATATATAATTTTTATCATTTTATTGAACCATTTTGTACTTTTCTCTTTTAAAAATAAATGTGTAGTATATTAATCTAACAAATGGTGATTTCATTTGGGTAGTTTGTTCAAAAAAAGAGTCCGATGCAAATAATATTGATCTTTCTAAATCAAAATGGCCCAGGTTATTTGCACCAATAGAATTAGTAAAAACACTACCCTTAAAAAATTTGAACTATATTTTTTAGAAATTTTACAAATTCTAGGAAAAAAATATTTTTTTTTTCAATTTTTATTAAATTCGAAAAAGAAAGTTAAAAACGTAAAAAAAATTCTAAACATGAGACAGTATACTCATTCGAAATAGTGTATTGCCTAATTTAGCTGGTGCTAATAACCTGGGCCAATAAAATTTAAACCCAATGCGTCAGAAAATGAAAGCCCAAATAACAATTTAATTTGCCCTGGCCCATTTTATCATTAGTTTTATGTAAGATTTTAAAAATATTAACCAGAAAATCTAAAAAGAAATAGCTCTGAAGATAAGTTTGAGACTGCAATGGCGCTGCTTCCATCAACCTTCAGCAGCTCGTCATGCTTCTACGCTTTACCTGTAAAGATTGCTTTGTTTGAATTATTCTGCGTATTTTTCATTTTAATTTGCTCTTATGATTCTGCTGATGTATCGCAGAGAATCGGAGTGAAAGCCGATAAATGTCGATTAAATTGTGCTATGAGATCACAGGTTTGATATTTGTATACGTTTATCTTTCTTATATTTTTTTTTTTTTTTTTGTAAATCGTGTGTTACTTTTCTATTATGATTGATAGGATGGTTCGAGCTCACCAAAAACAGGACGGAGTTTTAGGCAAGTGTGGAGGCGAAGAAAATTGGTATGCTTATTAACCCTAATTTCTTATAAGTGTGTTATATTATGATCAAATTAGGGATTTTATTCTGGAACTTGAAATTCGATTGAAATTTTTATTTTGGATAATGTAGACTGTTTATTATTTGCTTTGAAGATAACAATACAGGTTAATTTCTTCGGATTTCACTGTTGTAGTTTGGTGTTTGATCTTGTTATTCACTGTCTTTGATACATTCAGACAAATTAATTGTAGACCAGTTGTGATGTCATTTAACACATGTTACAAGTTCATTCTTGGCTAATGGCCACATCATTGGATGCACGAGGCGTGTGTAAATGATAATAGAACACAAGATGTAACACGGAATTTGAATAGGGGATTAAGGTGCTACTGATACAAGTTCTAGCATTTTGTATTGTAAAGCACCACTGCTGCTATAATGCAAAATAGAGGATCCACTTACATTCCTTCTGTTGGAGATCTTGGTATTCGATTCATTACGTTTTTTTAGGAAGTTAGGGGGTGCTTTGTTCAAATTCTCCAATGGGGACGATGATAGGAATCACTGGATACAGAGTTACAATCAGTCGATGTTTACATTATTAGTGTATTGCTCTAATCTTGGAATAAGTTAGGAAAAAATATAATTGTTGGTTGAAGAATATTTGAATGATAAATCATAAATGGTTATAGGAGAGGGGGACAGTTAATCAAAATGGTGTAGTGATTAATGTATTTTGAGTCTCATTATTTTGTTCGAATTACGATGAAGGTGAATTACCTTATATTCATTTACATTACTATTTGAAGAATTACAAACCAAGTGTTCCTTTTATGTTGTCATTATGCAACCATTACCTCCCCCCCTTCAAGTCTTATCAGTTTCTAATATTTCTACCTGTCTGTATATCATCTGTATTCAGGCAAGAAAAGATGATATGATGGACTGCGCCATGGTGAGAGTCCCGTTTCTTGAGGAGCAGGTGAGGAGGATAAGGGAGACGGGAGAGATCATGTCAATGGACATAGAGAGGCTATTATTGTCCGAAGATAACAGATTTGATTTTGTGAACGAAGTAGCAGCAGAGGCAAAGCGGTATGTTGAAAACAACCGTGATGAGTATGGTGCGAAGAAAGCAATCCACCATGTCCTCAGCAACCGTATGAATGATTCTGGAATTTATCGTCCTGAAGCATACTTGGAAGATGATCCTTTCAAGCCTGGTCCTGGATACCTGAGGCGAGAACTTTACGACAAGTAATGTGTCTCGTCTTTTCTTACATTATGATGGGTACCTGGGATATGCCCTTGCTCAAACAAACTAGTCTTGACAGAGTTTTCTTTGAGCTTCTCTGTAGTTTTAATCGTCTCGTTTTTGGACATCTCAAGGCGATGCTGTTGAGCATTATTTAGCCATATTGTGACATGATAACCCCTTTTTAGTATATTGATAAGATTCAAATCTTTACCATGGGGGACTGGCTTTCTGTGCCGTGCATCACAATGTAGACGTTGCTACCTGCAATGCAACTCTATGGGAACTAGTTTGTGTGAAGAGGGAGTTGCCCTGAGCCCCTAGTTTATGGGGGCCTATTTTTACACACATACATATATGCATTATGTATGATGAATTTATTGTATATATGATTTAATTTTTCTAAAATGAAGGATTTGATTTTTTTTTTTTTTTTTTTTTTTTTAAAATAAATTTTTTTTTTTTTTTTTTTTTTTTTTTTTTGTGAAGTCCATTTTATTCCTATTTATTATTGTCGTTCGAAGATGTCTCTGTTGTTTGTCCAGACTAGAAGAATGCCTTGATTGGCTTTGTGTTGTGCATGACATGGCTCATTGGTTTATTTTGACTGAAAAATGAAAGAATAACCATTAAAGAAGGGGATCGCATTTTATTATTGACTAAAACGAAGTAAAACCCAAGAAGGGGATCACTCTTTTGAAAGATATGTTGAATGCAAAAGCTTATAATCATATTCCGTTATCGAATTCAATGTGTAGTCGCTATCTTTGGGTAAAACTTCATTGGGGAAAAAAACAACTTTAAATCATAAAAACAAAAACCTCATTTTTCCTTGCACTTAATCCTGGCATCTCTAATTATATTAGTGGATCACTATTTCTGCAATATTACTTGAAAATATATAGATAAAATGAGTATAGTCGACTTATAGTAAATACTCACTCCGTCCATGAATCTTTTTTCCATTTTATTGTGGGCACAAGAATTAATAAAAAAATAGTATTATATCGAAATGATAGATAAAGTAAGGGAAAAGTAAGAGTATTGTGGGGTCCAAAAATTTATTGTGAGTGTGGGTTGTTACCAAATAAGGAAATTGGAAAAAAATTTGTGGACAAACAAAAAAGGAAAGTGGAAAATAATTCGGTGAAGAGAGGGAGTGTATAGAATTATAGATAAAATTAGTATAGTCGACTTATAGAGAATATTACTTTGGTATATTACTATGTTAAAAGTACATGAATAATATATAATGTAATAGTGCAGGCTTACATTTATTATTTATCGTCATACTATATGATAAAACAGTAATATTATATTTGTCATTAACACCATTTTAACCCTCCGTTATTAATTCATATATACTTAAAAAAGAAGTTTGTGAATGGTATAATATTTCCTATAATTGTTTGTAATACTAATTTTTTCAGAGCCGTTCTTGCGTGAGATTGTCTCAGCTAATAACGAAACACAATATAAAAATAGACCATCCTGCGATCATCAAGAGATTTGATTTGAGGTGACCTACAATTAATAATATTCTCTCGGTTTCAAGATAATTTTCACACTTTTTATTTTGGGGTGTCTCAACTCTTTTTCACACCTTTAAAAAGAAATAATGTACACTTACAAAAGTCAATAAAATACACATTTAATATTTTTTTAGGGAAAATACACAATTTTGTCCTATAAGTTTCATTGACTTTGGTTTTCGTCCTCTTACATTTTGAATTTTTGTTTTCGTCCTTTAACTTATAAAAAATTATGGTTTTCGTCCTCTTAAGTTTTGAATTTTTGTTTTCGTCCTTTAACTTACAAAAAATTATGGTTTTCGTCCTCCAACTGCCTATAACTAGTCATACAACCGGTAATACACATGCGGGTCCATTTTTTCTTTCTTTTTTTAAACAAAATACTAATAGTATTTAGAGAGAATTAGGTCTTGACAAAATACACTTTTAACCGTAAATTTTCTCCCAAATACCGTCCGATACTTACATCCATAGAATCTTCTGTCCGGATTCATTTTTGAATATGATGTACAAACCGTGCAACGAAACCACAATGACACTTAATATTGCGCTCGAAACTCGTTGATTCATACGAATTTCTTTAAGACATCCCTCTTCCTTTCCGTACAGTGAGTATGCGCTCAAAAGAATTTAGGTTTTTGGATATTTTGATTTGGGGATCTTTATTCCTTTTTTCCCTAATTCTCTCAATCCCCTATGCCTAGATTTGATCAACTATGGTTTTGATTTGGAAGAGAATTTACGGTTAATCCTGTATTTTATCCATCAAGACCTAATTCCCTCTAAATACCCACACATCAGTATTTCGCTTAAAAATAGAAAAAATTGATCTACGTGTGTATTACCAGTTGTGTGACTGGTTATAGGTGGTTAGAGGACGAAAACCATTATTTTTGGTAAGTTAAAGAACGAAAATAAAAATTCAAAACTTAAGAGGACGAAAATCATAATTTTTGGTAAGTTAAAGGACGAAAACAAAAATTCAAAACTTAAGAGGACGAAAACTAAAGTCAACGAAACTTATAGGACAAAAATGTATATTTTCCTTTTTTTTTTAATTTAACTCCACACTCACATACTCCACTCTTTCTTAAACCGTGTGTCCTGTATTTTATGAAAAATAAACTGGAATAAAGAGAGCATATTTTTTAAAAGCAAGTCAATTCAAATGCATTTTTTTAAAGTTACACAAAA
>JAPKLY010000182.1:160871-190027 GCA_026898435.1 Prunella vulgaris
TATTTTAAAATATAAGATATAATATAATTGAAAATGGGGTGTTACAAAATACTTATGAAAACCACATATGTTATTATTGAAAAATATATTTTAAAAAATTTACTTTTCAGTAACATGTGTGACTTTTCAATAATAAATGATGTAACTTTTTAAAAAATACATACACTTAAAGACAAAAATTTATATAAAAATTTCCAAAAATAGATTAAAAAAAAACTCCACCCGCACGCCTTAATTAACAAACTCCATGCGCCAAGGAACTTCCCTCACACACGCCCATGTTAGTTAGTCTATGTTGCATTGTGATTTTTTAAGCCCATGTTGTTAAGCCCATATTGTATTATTAATTTTAATTATTGTAAATTTAAAAAAATAATGAAATAATATTATATAATAAATTTAAAAAATATGCTCTTAATTTATGTTAGTATAGTAACACACATTTGCTCATATAATACCACACATTTGCCCATATAATAACACAAATTGAAGAGCAAATATGTGTTACTATTAGAATAAATGTGTGTTACTATCTTATAAAATGTTGTTATTTTACATATATTCATTTATTTTTATAGAATAAATAATTTTTCACATAATACTAGAGCAAAATGTGTATTCCTATAAGAACAAATATTTATATATTTTTATAGAAATAATTATTGTTTTCATAAAATAATATAGGGAGACTTTCTAATAGGGACAAATAGTTTACTCTAACCACATGTAAGACTACCTACTTTTAATTTTTACAACCAAGGCCAAAACATGCTTTTGTGTACCATTGAGCTTATATGTGTACCTGTGACTAAACGAGTGTACTATATTGCATTTAATTGTACCTCGGATACTATTTGAGTAATTATGACACTGACAAAAGCTGTGATTGATGTTACGTGTGTTACTGTTCATGTCACATTGTTTACTATTCATATCACATCGTGTACTATTCGAATGATTATCAGCGATACTTACCGATCATAAATTCCGGCGATGTGTACCATTGATTGTGTGTATGTACCATTGAACAAATTATTGTACTATTGCTTCTGTACCATAATGATTCGTAATGTACTATAGTATAGATTATTGTACTATTGCGTCTCTTTTCCGACAACACAAATTTACATAATTTTTCCGGCGAAAAACGATGATGATAACTTACAGAATCAAGGAGTAGACATACAATGCAGATGAGACTACAAAAGGCCAATGTTGATGAAAATGGTCTAGTTATCGATTAAGCAAAATGAACAAAATAAATGTCAACAACTTGAATCAATGCCCCTTTCCTCGATGTCTTCAATCGACGGAGCCACACCATCATTTGAGAGCTCAACAGCTAATGACAAGAGAAAATCCTGGCAAATTTTTTATAAAATTAGGAGTTAAATCCTAAATTCACCTCTTCTAAAAAATTTAAATTTAAATGCGGGCTTTAGTCTTAAACCACGGCCAAAGTTGTGAAATCGTGTTAATTGAAATTGGAAAAGCCCTAATTTCCATATCCTTCAAAAACACTAACCCCCTCTTTCCTCTGCATATCGCGGAGCTTCAATCATGCCTCTCCTCTCAAATCGTAGGAACTCTCCGATTCCGACATCAAGAAGTTGTGGAAGGGCCTCTTCTACTGCCTCTGGCACTCCGACAAGACCCCAAATCAGGTCATTTTAATCGATCGGAGTTGCGAACAGAGTTAGGAGGTTTTTGATGCGGCGGTTGAGACGAACTCCGGCAGTAGCGTGCGATTTCAAGCGGCAGCGAGATAGAGGCTGAGTGTGCTTCAGGTCTGCGACGGCTTCGAGATTTGTGACGGTACCTGTGGTTATTCGACGGAATCAGGGCAGCGGTGCTTGAACGGCGTCGGAGATGCACGACGTGAACAGCGGAGACGCTGGTGCGATTTCCGGCTTCAAGGAGACGATGGTGGTTACTGCTTTCAGCGGCGCTGTTGATTTCAATTTCACGACAGGGAGCTTCACATCGGAAATGGTTGTGGGAAATAGTGGTTCTGTGCTTGACTGTTATAGAGGTGAGGCGGTTAAATTTATTACGCCTGTGTTCTCGATCGTTTTCTTCGCAAAACAGAAGCTACACCCACAGCGTCGACTGAACGCGCTTGCTTCTATTCCATTCGCCGCGCTTGCAACCTTCCTCCACCATGGACTCACCTCTACTGGAACCCAATTTGAAAATTGATTTGAGAGAGTTTGGAGGAGAGAGAATTTAGAGAGAGAGAAAATTAATTATAGAGATTTTACAGCTAATAATGGAGAGAGAATGACTAGTATGTGATGGGATGTAATGTGACGTGTCAGAAACCAAAATCATCATCTTTAGAAAAATGGCCTTTCTTGTGGTTAATGTACAATTGAGTCTCTAGTTATAGTTACACTAGAAAAAAAGCCCACACTGTAATTATCCCAATAATATATGTATTACATAAAACAATATATCTAGATTTAAAAGGATGATAAATAAATTAGAAACACATATTTATTCTCCTAAAAATATATTTTGGTCATATAGTAACACACATTTGCCCAAATAGTAACACAAATTGGGAGACAAATGTGTGTTACTATTAGAACAAATGTGTGTACTATCTTATAAAATATTGTTATTTTACATATATTCATTTGTTTGTATAGAATAAATATTTTTTCACATAATGCAAGAGCAAAATGTTTGTTACTATAAGAACAAATATTCATTATTCACAAATATATATTTATTTTTATACAAATAATTATTTTTTTCATATAATAACATATGTATTAAATGAAACAATATAACTATATTTAAAGGGGTGATGAATAAATAAATAAAATATATATTTATTCTTATAAAAATATATTTTGTCTTTACAGTAACACACATTTGCACATATAGTAACATAAACTGAGAGACAAATATGTGTTATTATTAGAGCAAATGTGTGTTACTGTAAAATTAAATATGTGTTACTATATGTATAAATATTTATTTGTATTATTACTTGAATATATTTTAGTAAAACAAAAAATTAAAATAAAGTTAAAAAAAAATGCCAATAGTGGAGGATGGGACATTAGCTAGTATGCATGAGTAATCCTATTTAAAATGCATGCATGGGGAGGGAATTGCGTCTTTGAGAATGGAGAGAATATTAATATGCATGCATTCTTTAGCAGCTAGAATGCGCGGGTGGGTATGTTTATTTACTTTTTGTATATTTAAAATTTTTACTCAAGCGTTGCTCTTAAAACTGCACTACACTTGGTAACTAAAACTTTTTTAACATGTAAAAAAAAATTCAAATTTTGGGTTGGGGTGGAGGAGGCTATACCACTTCTCAACCTCTATAATATTCCGCCTTTCCTACAAAATTTAGGTGATGTTTGGTTGAGATCTTTTGTAACTGAGTAATGGTAATCAAAGTCGTAGTGTGTGTTTGGAATGACTCTTCTATGACTTTGATTCTCAAAAACTAAGGAATCAATCATAATTCTGCTATATGAGAACTATGACTTTTATTTCATACGTGCACTTTCTATTCCTATACCCTTTTCATTCCTTACTATACGATACCATACGAAACGCCCCTTAGTCCCATGGAGGATGCATGCCAGCATAACCGACGACGGAATATTAGGTCGTGGAGGTGTGACGCACGCACAACATATATTTTCAACGAAGGGTATATGTTGTCATTATTGGGAAATTACACATGATAACCATTACGTTTTCCGAATTCCACGTATCTATGCCCTAAGCTACAAATATTGTTTGACTTACTGTACATCCAATTCAGTAGCACTCAACATAACGTCACCTTCGTCCTCACATCACTTTTTCCTTCCCAAACTGATATTTTTAATATCTCAACGTATGTCCTTATATATTTATCTAATATTGAGTGGTTCTCCACATAGTAATAGAAGGTGGACGGAATTGTATATATCGCTTAATTTAAGGGTCTGAAACGTACATAAAAGTATCAATCCAAGTTGAAAAATAAATCATACGAGTATTCAATTAAAGACTTAGATATAATATTTCACTTGACGTCTTGCAATTCTTGAGATTTCGTTGCACATTCAACTAAGGATGGATGGATTTGAAAGTGAATGGATTTTTAAGAAAATACATGTAAAAAAACATATATTTCAAATCACGAATTGTAAAGAGATGGTATAGAAGAAAAAATAAATAGAGGAAAGATAGAGAGCAAATGGTAGAGATGAGGAATTTGACAAATGACATGGTTTTGATGATAATTTAGAATTCTTCCATTTTGAACATAAACTCAAATCTAAGTATTTATAAATTCACCTAACTTACTTGAAAAAAGTAGTTATTTGTGTGTAAAATCCACGGATTTCAAATCCACTCATCCAAATTGAGCCTAAATGTTTTGTAGCACTTTATTATTTTTATTGTAGTAATATTGTTTAGTCTTAGAAATAGGAAAATTTGTTAGTAGTATCAATTATTTAGGGTGTGTTTGCAACAACTAAAAAAAAGTGTAAAATCACTTTTTTGGGAAGTTGGTAAGACCCAACTTATCCAAAAAAAAAAGTGATTTTACACATTTTTTAGTTCTTGCAAACACACCTTAGACTATCATGAAAAAAATTATATGAAAAGTGTAACCGATTTTTTTTTTTCGTCTGACAATTGGCCATCTCGCGGGAGTTTGAAAGATAGTACAATTATCAAACTGACTGGAATAGTACTGTTTGAAAATAATCTATTATAAGCTTATCATTATATTATTTTAAAATATCAAATATTTGATCAGGTGTATCAAAATATTCATCAGGTGTATCAAAAGTTAGAGTTTGAATCACAATTCATCCCATAATTATTTGATAAAATAGATTTAGTCTCAAAATTAATTTTTTATCAGATTTAGTCCCAAATTTTCAAATAAGGTCCAACTTTAGTCCCAAAATTAACTTTTTATTAGATTTAGTCCCAAATTTTTTATAAGGTCCAATTTTAGTCCCAAATTAAAGGTAAAAAGTGAAATAATATTAGATTTTACGAAATTTTTATGTTATTTATATTATTTCATTAATTTTTTGTATTTATATTATTTCATTATTTTCATTAATTTTTATATTATTTTTATATTAATTTTTATTAATTTTCATTAATTTCGTTAGTTTTTATGTATTTATATTATTTTGTATTTTAGATTTTACGAATTTGTATTTATATTATTTAATTAATTTTTTTATATTATTTTTTATAAAAAGTGTATTTATATTATTTCATTAATTTTTTGCTAATCGAATTTTTTTTACATAGATTATGATTTTTATATTCACTTTTCAATTTTATTTAAGGCTAAAATTGGACCTTATCAAAAAATTTGGGATTAAATCTAATAAAAAGTTAATTTTGGGATTAAAATTGGACCTTACAAGAAAATTTGGGACTAAATCTAATAAAGAGTTAATTTTGGGACTAAAATTGGAACTTATTAAAAAAATTTGGGACTAAATCTAATAAAAAGTTAATTTTGGGACTAAATTTATTTTGTCAAATAGTTATGGGACGAATTGTGATTCAAACTCTCAAAAGTTAACATAATATCATTGACCTCAATTTTAATACATCTGATGAGATTTTTGATACATTTGTTTAGAAATTTAATACTTTAAAACTAGTTCATGATAAATTTTGTAATAAACTATTTTTATACAAAACTTTGACAACTGATTGAGAGAGATAAACCTAGCTAGCTACCAATTAAAGAACTATATATAGATCCAAGACTTCACTTGGTATCTTGCAATATATGATCTTACCATAAATATATGACAAAGTCTTATAAAGGTGCATCCAATTGTTTTCACAGTAAAATACAATGAAACAAAGTGCACTTTTCTGTGAAAATAAATACAATTTCGGTGTATAAATAGAAATTACAAGCATATAGACATAGCCTTAGATTTTTTTGTATCAATTAATTTTCTTTTTCTCTATCTACTCCCTTCGTACCAACTCTATTTAATTTTATATTTATCTTATTTGGACATCCTACATAAGGGTGGAGGAGATATCGAAAATATCGGTATACCGCACTTATCGTATCGAAAAATATCAAATTTATCGAAATTTTTAGTATACCAAAATTTTCGGTACGGTATGGTATCGTATCGAAATTTTCGATACGGTCACGGTATATAAATATAGAAATTTCGGTATAACGCGATATACCGAAATATTTTAGGCATATTGAAATATTTCGGTATATCGAAAATATTTCGGTATAATATACCAAAATTTTTGGTATACCGTTGTCATACCGAAATTTCGGTATACCAAAATTTTCGATATGAAAACGGTATAATTTTTTTCGGTATATCGAAATTTTCAGTATGACAACGGTATGATATTTTTCGATATCGAAACTTTCGATACAGTAACGGTATGACGAAAAAAATTCCAGTATGTTGTACCGTCCACCCCTAGTCCTACATCACACTCTTTAAAAAAAAAAATCCACACTTACAAAAATTAATAAATTCATTATTTTTACTTCATTATTTAACTCTATGAGGGAGTAATTCTTCTTTCAACCTTCAAGTGATAGCTAGTATCATATATATTTTGCATGTTTTTAGCCAGTAAAAGCTATAAAAATCTTAAACTATATATGGATCTAAAATCACATTGAGAATTTCTATCAGTTTACATAAGAGAGAAAGTTTGTGATAAAGATATGTGATGAGGACACTCCATGTTGATGCTTGCCATTTACAATTGAAGTGGAAATAGACTTGCCAAATAGTATATCCACTTCTACAATTCCTCAAAAGGATGCTATTGTTTTATTAATCTTCTCAATCGATCATTTGTTCTTTGACATAAATAAATATGTTCAACCTAGCTAGCTAAGAATAATCGGCTAATATCTCTTCCAAAATCAATCTCTTAAATAGTTGTCATGCCTTGTCTCTAATCGTGTTCATTGCATGCTCCTCATAGGAAATTCGCCGCTTCTAGAATAGTCCTAGTGGCTTTTTTTAAAAAAAAAAAAATTAATGCGACTTCTTAATTTTGAGTCTAACCTATTTTAATTAACATCACATGATGGAATTAAATAGAAACGGGAATTTATTGTGTGCATCAGGTGAATCGTATAATTTAAATATATTTTTAAATATAATTATCTTCATTCCATAAAGATAAACTTACATATTTTTTTATAAAAGTATTATAGTTAGAATATTAAAATTTTATTTTGTTTAATTTTCCTAGACAATTAATAATAACAAAATTCATTTATATTAAGAAGAAAGTTGAAAATAAAAAGTAACAAGTCTCTATCTTTATGGGACTAATGAAAAAGAAAAGCAAGTTTTTCTTTGTGGAATGGAGGGAGTATTGATTATTTTTATGAACAGTTGTATAAGTTAACTAATATACTGTTAAATGAAAATAACTGATACTATTTAAAAGTACATTTAAAATGCATGATTTACTTAGTGTAAATATATGTGCAAAGTGATATATGAGACTAGAATGGGATTTGACTTGTGGAAGTGGTGGGATAAATCAAATTGAAAAAACTCCATTAATTAATATTCTACATAAAAAAGAAAATTAATTTACCTTCATTAATTTATTCACAAAAATTAACCTCTGATATTTTCCTAATTAATTTTCGTTATTTTAAAAATGTATGTTCACACTTGACACTAGAACTCTCATGCCAAATAGATTAATTTATTATTTTTTTAAAATATAGGGTTTAACTAGTACATAAATAAATCATATACTAATTTTAAAATTAAATGTTTTAATAAATAATTGAGATTGTATAATTGTATTTAAAAATATTTATAGTTGATTTTTTGACAATTTTAAACATGATTATTCTAAAAAATGTATTAAGTATTTCATAATTAAAAATATTAAAGCATGACTATAAATATATTTATTAAGCTTGTAGTGCTATTACAAATATATTTTGAGTTTGCAATTTGTATAATATAACATGTAAATTGTTAGATTATTTATAAATACAAAAAAATAATTAGCAAGATGACATTAGAACTTCAAGTAACTTAAAAAATAAAGAATTAAATAAATATTCTAATTATAAAAGTGAGTATACAAAATACATATATTTACTTATGAAATTCATATGTAATTTAATTTTAAAAAAAGAACACACATACAGTTAAATGATACCGATTTTGAATAATGGTGATAAAGAAAATTTAGGATAATGTATTTTAATTTTATTTTTTTATTTGTATTGTTATTTGTGAATTGTGAAAATATATATATTTTGCATGCATGTAATGTTTGTATTTTGTAGCATATATTTCTTAAATTATTATTTTTAAAAAAATATAAAAATGGGTCGGAGTGGCCCATTAGCCTGTGGCCTAAATTGGGTTGGGTTGGACTCAATTTTTATAGGCTCGTTTGAAAAATAGTCCGGCTCAGCCCGGCCTGTGAATGTGACTTGGATCGGTGGGCCGGCCCGATCCATTTGCCAGCTCTATATATGTAGATGTGGAGAAATAATTTTACAATCTAAAATTTTTTATTTCTAATGGGCGAAATTTTGTGAAATTTCATTCATAGGTCAAAAGGTCTTGTATAGAAGTCCAATTAGCTTTAGACCAAACGAATTGGTAGGAAGTTTGATATGATAGGATGAGGAAAAGCGCCATAAATGGAAAAATTCATGCACTTATTAGTTACTACAACAATATTATTATGCATACCTGAATATATCAGATATTATTAGGGCACATTGTGTGGATAGGCAACATGATTGATTGATTGATTGATTAAATCCAAGTGGGATTTGTGTGGAAATATTAGGGTCATATATTAATTTAATTTAAAGAGTAAGGGGGTGTATTCGTTTAAGATTTCGTGGGATTTTAAAGGACTTTTTTCTTATAAAAAAATCTGTTGGTATTCAATCAGGATTTTAAAGGATTTAAAAATAATCCATTGGTATTCAATCAGGATTTTAAAAGACTTAAAAATAATCCACTGGTATTCAATCAGGATTTTAAAAGACTTAAAAACAATCCACTGGTATTAAAAAATATAAGGATTTTAAAGGATTGTTGGGTTTGATGGATTTTGATGGATTCTTTAGTGTATTTTATAAATACCAACAATCCCATCAAAACCTCTAGGATTTCGGTGGACTTTTTTAATTAATGACTTTATTTATCCCCAAATTGATTTATATATAATTATTTATTTTTAAGACCTAAAATAGTTTTAACCTTATAATTTCATCTCTACATTTATAACATCAACGATAAAATAATTACAGTGACGAAGAGTAATATAATATTATATATACATATATACTAGAATAAATAAAAATAGTTAATAATTAATCATTAAATAGTATTAAAAACGATATTGTTCATCCTAACTTATATACAAGATAAATTTTTATTTTTATATAGTATTATTATAATACTAATATTATATATTACATATGTCATTAGGTAATATTTTTATATTGATAATATTTTTTTACGGTATTTGAGTTTTGTTATATTTTACTTTGGTTGCTTTGATTATTCAATTTCGATACTTTTTTATATTGATAATATTAGCATGTGCAGCTCTACATAACTTTATTCGCAAAGAATGTCATTCTGATGAATTTCCAATTGAATCGGTGGACGAACTTTCATCTTCAACATTACCAGTTAATGAAGACCGTGATTTTGAGCCTATCATTCAAACTCAAGAGCAAGAACGACATGACGCTAATGCTTTGAGGACTAGTATAGCTATGAATATGTGGAGTAATGCTATTTAAAAGGACATGATATTATGATTTTTTTTGTCTTTAACTTTTTTTTTTTTTTAATTTGAAGGTATGAAAAATTTTGAATTTTTATTGTATGTCACAAATCCATGAAATTCTGCAAAGTCTACAAAGTCCTATAGAATCCATTAAAATCCTTATTTTAAAAGTCTTACAAAATCCTACAAAATCTTAAAAGTCACCAAAATCCTACAAAATCTTTAAAATCTGCAGGATTTTTTTCAGCTAAAAAAGTCTTTTAAAATCCTAATCCAATACACCCCCCTAAGTCTCTTGTGCACCAGTTACATCATGTAACTCAAGTGTATTTTTAAACAGTTACACTATTTATTACTGAAAAGTTACACAAATTATTACTGAAAAGTTACACTATTAATGATACACTTTTCAGTAATAACATGTGTAACTTTTTAAAAATGAACTTGAGTTGCACGGTGTAACTTGTGCATACAAGACTATGCCTAATTTAAAATAATTAATTTGGCCAATGTTTTTCGCCATTACAACACTGCTACTCCATAAAATAAGTGCTTTAGAAATTAGAACCATCCATGCAAATTATACACTGCGCATTGTTTCTCAATGCCATGTAGTGGTTGCCTTAGAATTTTGATATATACCCAATAATAATGGTAAAAACATGATTCTACCACACACTTAATAAATGCTTTAAAAATAATATGCATATTACCACACCTTGAGATTGTTTGTACTTAAAAGAGTGTATTAAACAGCTTATAAACTATCTTAAAGTTCTTAATAAAATAAAATCTTAAAAATAAATTTCTTACCACTTATAAACTGCACAAAAAAAAATAGAATATCTTAACTTGTTTTTATCATCACTCATGTCCACCTATCCAGCCCACTCTAGACCCCGACACTACTCCCCAACCTCTACTTCAATATAAAAAATAATAAAAATTATTTTCTACTATAAATAAAATTTTAAAAATATTATAATAAATTATCAAAAAATTTATACTATTAGCCAAACCTTTTTAATTACTTATAAGTAATTAGCTACTTAAAAATTACATCTTATAAATTCTTAAACAATGTATAAGATTTTAGAATTTATAAATATTTAAATAAATTTAGTCAAACACCTATTTATGCATTCATGTATGGGAACTATAGGATTACTACACTTCAAAATATATAACACTAATTAATAATTAATTATCACAAATGAATGTACGTATTAGAATAAATTTGAATCATCCATGTAAATATACACTATTAAGGGTACTCTCAATGTCATGTAGTGGTTGTCTTATATATCATAGGTAATAATGGTAAAAATATGATTATAGTATCTTCAAATGTGCTCTTCTATTGCAACATCTTATTTAGATATATGACATGCACAATGCAATTAAACATTTCTCATCTCACAATTTTCATTTTAATTACTTGTTGGTGTGTTATTCATATAGAAGGTCTTATATCATTGGGTAATTGGGTATCCCATGTACTACAACTTACCAAGTACAAGAAGATTTACATTACTTTATAGGGTGATTTACATATAGGTTTAAAAAATCACTATATTTACAAATATATTCTGTGCAGAAAAAAAATGTGCTTCTGTGCAAATATTGTTAACCTACTTGTAAATATAGTGACTTTTTTTTAACATATATGTAAATCACCCAGGATGACACATCTTATGCTTGAATTGGACCAAAGTCAAAATATGTATGTTTTAAATTGCGATATATTTAACCAAGAACTCCACCTGTCACTCCCACTCAAAACACATATATTTGAATTTGAGATCTGAGAAAAAATAAACTTCCATGACTTAAGAAGGTCAACACCAATAAGAACTGCTTTTACATATATAGACGTATTTTCAGAAATTTGAAATTGTTGCGAAAGTGTCAATCTAGTGGCTCTCCCCAATTAAGATTAATTTGAAGGAGAAGATTTGTTTGGTTGTTCTCCATACATAATTTGGTAAGTCATCTTCAACTCATAATTAATCATATCTAGAATATCTTAGGAACTGTTTCAGATTTGATGTGGAGATTATTCTAGAGATTTTCTTGGAAGCGTTAGATGACAGATGTATTAAAATGCATGTTGTAGAATCGACCATTGCCAAGTATAAATAGAGATGTTGAGGTGGCTTTAGAAATCAAGAAGGAAAAAAAAAAAAGAGTGTTCTTCTAAGTGAATTAGAGAGGGTGTGACCCACTAAAGAGATTCCACTTAATTATTGATTTTTTCATAAATTTATAAAATAGTTAATTAAGCAAATCAATTCAAAAACGAATAGGTAATTGTAATAATGTAAGTATACGATTAAGTAGTTCGATCATAGACCTAATTTTTGAAATTGTACGATGGCATAAGTATTATAGAGGCTAGTATGATTTTTAAACTAAAAATTATAAAGCAACCAATAAAGTAACTAATAAGAGTAACTAAACAAAAAACGATTAAGACAATCACAAAAAATATAACCTAACTTTGAAATGAAGTGCAAGGATGTATGAAATGTATCGAGCGCCATTCTTATAATCACAATCAATGCTACTCATGTTCTAATAATCTCTCATTTGCTATTCTTTGGTTAAAGATATTGATATATATCTTTTGAGACTTAGGGTGATTAAATTAAGTAATTAGTTCCTAATTAAGTACCAAAAGCTCCAAAGATATTGAATACTAAAGAATTTCAACATGGTTACTAGTCCCTAGAATTCCATTTCTATTAAATATTGCAAATGTTAATTAAGGCACCTAATGTCACTATGTCATTTTTACTGAAAGACATCGGTTATTAACCGATGTTAAATCTATAAAACAACATCGGTTAATAACCGATGTCACAGATCCTTCACTCTAACCCGCCTTTTTACCTATAACAGAGGTAACATGAAGATATAATCACGGTTTTTAACTGATGTTGTATCTTCTAAAGACATCTGTTTTTAACTGATGTTGTACGTTACAAAATTGATGTAAAAATTCTTTTTACAACAATTTTTAACTGCTATCTTTCTTTCTTTCTTTTTAAAATAAAATTATTTTAACAATTTACAAATTTAATTTAGATAAACATATTTTCATAAAATATCAATCATTCATCAAATAATTCTAAATGTCATAATACAATATTACAACTACAATTCACATCCATATTATAAATTCAACTTAAAGATTACTTGTCCAAAAGATCATAAGTCAACATCTCAATAATTTAAACTATCCACTACTTATCATTCCACAAAGATATTTCAGATAATCTATTCTATCTTCAAACTATCCTCTTGCATTTTTTTAAAAACCTGCAAGATACAAAATCAAATGAAATAGAATGCTTAATATGTAAGAAAATCTATCTAAGAGGGAATATATATATACCTTGACACCCCAAAAGAGAGGATGGTGCTCGATCAAGAGAGAGGATCCTGGAAGTCTAAGAGAATCAATCATATAAATATATTTATATTCTATTATTTCATAAGAACAAATATTACCTACAACAAAGAACTACAAGCCACACCAATTGACCTGATAAAGCAACATTCCAGATATCACTTACCATAAATCAATGAAAATACATTAGATGATCAATAGTTCAGTTAGCAAACTATAAATTATATCATTGTTGCAATGAACATAGAACCATGTGCAATGAAATTTATTAGTGAGAAGAATGAAGGCCTATGCCTTACTAAAATGTTTTATTATAGTGCTTATGACATATCCACCAAATATAAACTGAATTTCACACAACTGATCACATACAAATTAAGTTGGGTGTTTGTAATATGATTGAGTATAAATTGATATTTGTCTTTGCAACTAAGTTTTATAGGTTTTTAGAGCAAAGCCCTCGGGTATGCAAGAACAAGTCAATGGAGCTAAGAATTAATAATAAAAAAGTGAATTTTCTATCTTTATATACATTATTGAATAAAATAGTGAATTTATGATCTAAATCGTCCATCCCCTCTCAATTAAGTAAACTACTATGATAATTCAATCAATCAGCTAAAGTCCTTTCTACAAAATCAATCAATCTCACACTCGACACTCATTAAATCGTGCAATAATTAATTAATAGATACTAGATAAAATCAATAAATTCAATACAGATAAACACATGAATGAAAACCATAACATCAATTCTATAGAAAATTCAAGACAATCACAATATAATAATATCAATCTCCACCCAAAGCATAAAAAGATTAGCTCATGGCTAATAACATGAAATCCAAATGAAAATAAGAGATAATAGATTAAGTCCATGCTTAAATCAACTTTTAAACTATGTACGTACGCATGCGCATGCATGCTTCCTCATTTATATTCTTCATCTACCCAGATGTATCAGCTTAGATAAGTATCATGATATTGTTACACATTTATAGTAAGTTTGTTAGGGTAGTTAATTTGTTACACAAAGGATCTGGAAGAGTGAAGTGTATGTATACCCATTCAATACTTTGAAATCAATTGAATAAAAATCATAATGTTTAACATGGTACCGCGTACATGTCTCTCACATGGTTACTGTGTTGGTTTCCTCATATATTCATCTTAAACACTTCATATCTTCAAATCCTTCAATTATATTCCTTCATATCTTCAAATCTTCATCAACCAATTCTTCATATCTTCACCAATTCTCTATTTCGTTCTTCAATTTTTTTCTGTTGCTATCTCGGATGCATATCTCTCATATGGTTACCTCCGGATTCATTTGTTCCTCATTTCTTAACTCTCTCGATTGGTTTGGATCCTTCCAACTAATGCATTTTGGTGATTACAGATATAGCTGTCAAATGGGCCGGACCCGATTCTCTTCAGGCCACATAGTTTCAAGTTCGTCCTGGCCCAAACAACCCTATTTTAAAAAAAAAAAATTAATATATCACTATTACATTTGATTTCTATATTTATCACTATTAAAATAAAACTCAAATTTCTATATAATATTTAAACAATAATAATTCAACAAACCTTAATAAATGTAATTCACAAAAATAAATTCAAACAACAATTTTCTAATAATCCTTTATAAACTCAAATTCATAAAAAAAAATTAAATAACTAATTCAACATCCCTCTTATAAATTTGAATTATAATTCATACTAACAAACATAGGAACTTCTAATTAAATAAGGGTGAATTACATAGGGGTGTATTTATATGAGTCAAAACACAACTAGGTGATCAAACTTTTAAATATTACACAGATGTGAAAATTTGTCATTTTGACACAAAATGACAAAAAACAACACATTTAATATTTTCCAACGACCATATTTTTCGACAATATTTCCGGCGACTATATGTCTGGCGGTCATATTTCCAGTCGACTATTCCGGTGATCATACTTTCCGGCAATATTTCCGCCGATCGTATAACTAATAATTTTTCTGGCGATAATTTTTTCCTACAAGACGCAACTGTACTATTGAATATGCATCTGCACTAGAGTTGTTTATTACACTATATATATTGTGATAGCACTATTAAATTTCTTACAATACTACACATATTGTGATTGCACTATAGAAATCATATCTGCTCTATAATGAATTTTTTATGAATGTATTTGTTGGTCCCGAAACGAGTCTAAATCAGTGTATGAGGGGGAATACACTGATTACAATTTTTTCTTTTCAGGAAAAACTCCTTAGAACTCAGTTAGCTTAAACTGATGATGCTCACTGAAACTAAAGTCGCACGAACTGACAGTCCAGGAACCAAATACGTTGAGTCTTGAAAACGTGCTCAGAGAAAGCTCAGTAAAGATAACCCTCCTACTGACCGCTTGGAAGCTGTCAGTTGGATAGCTTTCTAATCAAGTTTGATTAAGTGTAGAAGTGTGAGCCCTGATTTATACTCGTTTTATGTTTTCTGAAAATATTTTAACTTAGCGTTGAAAATGTGGTTAAGGACTGTGCGCCAGTTCAGGTCAGGAAGATTGATTCTCCCTGAATGAAAACAATGTTAAATGCCTAACTGATGAAATGACAGTTTAAGGATGTAAAATAGTAAATCACCACACAAGAGATTTAACGTGGTTCAGAGACTCAAGCTCATACTCCACGATCCTAATTTAATAGGAGAAATTCTCTCTTAGGATTTGATACTTGATTTTTTACGTGCCAAAGTACACGACAGTCTTCTTCCTCTCTCAGGAACTCGACCCCTAGGTAATTTTACAAGTCCTAGTCCTTCGTAGTCTCCTTCCTTTCTCGGGAACTCGACCCCTATGTAGTTTTACAAGTCCTAGTCCTTCCCACTTCACCAACTCACTACTTGAGAGACTTAGCTTTCAAATGTTTCCAATTAGGGTGTGATAATCCTTACAAAAAAAAATGATGGATTATCACGGCTAAGCTCATACAGAAAAGATTCTCTCATAACACTGGAGAAATTTAAACTTGCAGAGTGTTGCGTGCTTGAGTGATTTTGAGCGCCTGAATCTTTGGTTAATCTTGACTTTGAGATTTCCATAACCTTATTTGGGTGCAAGGTCTTCTATATTTATAGGAGAGATTTGTAATAGATCCATTAGAGGAGATCAAAATAAATCTTCCTATTTTAGGTAGCTGGCAGCCTAGATCGATGTAATGTTTACTTTTCAACATGTTGTTTTGGTGAAAAGGTCTTCTAGCGCAGCCTTCGACTGCAAACATTTAATGAGGATGTCAGTGTCCGTACATAGGTGTCTTCGTCTTACTAGTTGTTCTTCAAATGACTAGTTATTGCCAAGACTTTAATTCTTCATCGTACCATTAATACTCTAAGTGATTTACAACTCAGCTCAGGTATAAATGTTGTGTTTATTGGCTTTACTGACATTCTCTTTATCTTTAGTCTCAACATAAATAATGTCCCAAATCTTAGTAGCACTTTCCCTCAGGAATTACGAAGTGTCAGTTAATTGACCACTCAACTTGAATACTCAGGCTACTTCCGCCTTCACTGAAATGCTCTGTCCTGACCGTGCTTAGAACCAGTCAACAGAACATCAGTGGTCTTCTCAGGATCGTCTTCAGGATTCTTCAGGATGACTCGATCTTCAGAACTGTTCCCCTTGAACTGAATACCTGTAAATATAAAAAGTCTAACCTATCCTGAAACTATTCCTGACTCTATACAATCCTGAGTTTGTACTCAGACAAATCATCTTTTCAGGGGTTTTGGAATCTGAATCAAAACTCAGTGAATATAACAATTTTCCCCTTTTTGATGATTCCAAAACCTATCTGATCCAATCTGAAAAGTTGCCTCTAATAGCTGAGGTATCCTACTCTATAAGATGGAAACCTAGAAAGGTTAGCACAGTTCTTGATAAGGTACAAAATTAAATCAGGAGACACTGAGATATTGTCTCAGGAATGTAATAAGTTCTATTGATTTTTCAAGGAGTATAATGGTCCTGAACTATTACAAAAATTCCTGATAATTTCTATACTTATCCATTTCATCGTTCCACTTCGCCAACGAAATCTGATACTTGTTCAGCACACGAAGTGTCACGACATGGAACTTCTTCTCGTCCTTCAGGAAGTCAGTGAGCTTTGAAATCTCGAATGTCTCGTTCTAAAGATAAAGAGAATGTCAGTTGAGTGATGAGACATTCCGACCTAAGGATATAGATAGTAAATATTGTCAGGAGCTTGGACCTGGACACCTTTCCTATCAGCAAAATTCACAATCTTTGACAACATGTCTCCATGCTTCTGAGCCATCCAGTCCTGAAAGATTACATTCTTGTCTTCCTTGTTGTCCACCACTTTCCGACAACGTAGAAGAGTTCTATGAAGTCCTTCTTGACAGGCAGTCATCTTTCGTTCAGACTCTCAGGAACAAAGTCATCAATATGTTCCCAGACAAGTGGACCTTTTTTCAAGCAGAACCTTATTTTTGTCTCTCACTGGCCCTCCAGTAGCTGACTTCTTCTTCGGACCTTCCTTTAGGAATTTCTCAGATAAGATTTCAACTTGACCATGAAGCTTATCAATCTTGATAGCTTGTTGTCTTGCCTAAAGAGTTGTTGCCTCAGAAGTCGTCGTCTTCTTTTTGAGCAAAGGGTCATCTGGGTACAAAGTTTTGTTCAGTTCGTAAAAAATGTCACTGATCGGAACTGACTTCTTCCTTGATGGCTCATCATCTTCTGATCTTGAGGGGGTCGGCTTCTTCTTATGTTTGCTTTTCTCTATGCATACATATTTTATATCTTTTATAATATAATAAAATATTAATTATATTATTATAGTGTTACAGTATTATCGTTGTTATGATGAACTGATTTATACAACTATAATTATAAGTCAAAATGTTTTAAAAAATAACTTAAAATAACTTAAATTTTATTTTCAAATATATATGTTGAAAAAGTTAGAGAAAATATTATTAAAATTAATCTATTTAGAACATATTTATATTCTAATGATTAATTTTAAAATTTAAAAAACATGGTAAGATTTGTTAAGATTTGAAAAGACAATAAAGAGATTTTTTTTTTAAATTAATTAGTTAATAAGACACATGTCAATCATTTAAGTCATGTAAGAGGAGATATAACATCGTTGTGCAACAGGAGATCTCATTTATTTTTTTCTGTCTCCATAATTTTCGTCATTAAGCACGTGCGGTGAGAGCCAAGAACATTATAATGCACCTTCGTCTCCAAATTTATTCTCATTTGTGTGGGCATGGATTTTAAGAAAAATGAGATAAAGTAAAAATATTGTGGAATAATTGTGGGGTACACTAGAAAATAAAGTGATTATTTATGAATGTGTTAGTAAAATAATATTTTTTAAATAAGGAATGAGAATAAATTTGAGGGATGAACGAAAATAGAAAGTGAGAATAAATTTGGGGAATATATGGAGTATGAGTTTATGTGAATGTAATGACGTGACACTTTATATAAAAATGTATTTGTAACTCTTATTAGTATTTTTGCTTATTTAATTTAAACTTAAATAATTTATCTTAATATCATTAAAGTACCACAAATTTAACAAGTTTTCATAGATCTATCCTTGGTGAAATCACATGTCGTAAGGTGGTGTTTGGTAGGGTATATTATCGATATAATATGAAGTTTTGTACTGACTTATCTTGTTTGGTAGGGGGTACAAATTTTATGCTGACCCGTTTTTTGTACGGCCGACCCTATAAAAGAAGAGGTCATATTACACTCTTTTCACTGTTCACAATGTAACAAATTATCTCACCATTTTCACCTTACAATTTTTGTATGACTTGAATAGTAACTTTTGTTCTTATATATCTAGATATTACACTCTACCAAATGAAATTACTTTTTATATCTCTATATTATGCCTTGCCAAATGAGATTACTTTTTAGGACTAATTTTATGTAACTTTTTTATTACACCCTACCAAATAACATTATATGGATTTTACTTACAAAATTTACAACTCATAATATTGCCTACCAAACATCCCCTAATTGAAAAGTTGTGCTAATCAATTGATACACATTCTCCAACACCACATCTCACACTTTGACGTGCAGAATGTGTGATGTGACCATTATAATGTATATCAAAATTTAAGAACTTACTTTCGAAAAAAGTAAATGAATTAACGAGAATTGCAATTAGAGAACGTGTTGAATGGTCCACTAATTAAATCCCTCTTTAAAACTCTCTTTAACCCTTTATTTCTATTTAAATCTGCCTTTGTTTATAATGTAAAAGAAACAACATATTTAATTCTTTATTAATTATGTATAAATATGGTAAGCATTACATATATAAAGTTAACATGGCAAGAGATGGAGCACAATGGCTTTTCTTTATACTATGGTAGCTACTAGAAAATGCAATATCCTCCTATGTTCTTTAATAGAAACTGATCTCATAGTAATTACTAATTATATGTTGTCCAAAAAATTTATTTAATTATGGGCCTTTAAATAAACAGGCTCATCATGGGCTTTTGATAGCACCTCCTCTCTTCCCTCCCCTTGGATCATGCTTTGGATTGGGCCCTGTGTCATAGTCCAACACATCGTTGAATATCATCAGCTTTCTTGATTTTGCTCCCACTCCACCCTGCATAATATATAGTTTTTTTTGGTAAATATATAAATAAAATTAAACCTCAAGCATCGTTTATATATTTATGGTAAAATGGTGTTGCAAGTACATATGTTATTAGAGAAAATAAATAAATACTCGCTATGTCTCATAAAGTCTTTCACATTTGAGGATGTGCACATTAAAATAAATAGGAATGAATAGAGATTTGAGGGGTAGTTTTATAAACCTTAACGTCTATGGATTCAAAAGTAATGTTATTTTATGTAAATTGAGGATGATATTTATGAAAAAAAATTTATTTTAAGAATGTGCGAAAAATGATTATGAAAGGAATAAAAAAAATTATAAAAGATATTATGAGAAGAAAGGGGAATATTATTAGAGAAATGTCTATAAATAATTACATGTCCGTTTTATGTTTTTCCTTCACAAGTTATACATAAAACATAAGATCTTTAAATAAGTAAAATTATTTTTTATTGAATAATAACAATTAGTTAAACACTTGAGTATAAAATATTGATATTACTTAAAAATATATATGAATTGCACGGGGAACAAGATTTTTAGCTCATCCTACTATAAATATATTCCTTTCAACAATTAAAAATAAATATAGGTGTTCGGTTCCTACTATTTCAGACCTTAATAATGGAATATGCTTAATTACCTTGTGAAGCACGTTTGGAGAGTTCATTCCAACTTCTGAGGCCTTCATTACGCCTACAAACACGAAGGGAGTTTATTATATATATTATATAGGACCAAAAACTTCGTTTACCCAACCTAAAATTAAAAAATATATATAAAAAATAGAGAGAGAAGAAATATGAAAAATAATTATTACAATGGATTTACCTGCAGATAGGGACATTATAAGTAGCAAGAACATTATGAAAGAACCCTTCATTCTTTGAAGCATATATATATATAGATGTTTGCTAGTAAAATATTATGAACTTAGTTTGTTGAATTCAAAATTAGAATGGTGTTATCAATAATATTAGGAGGGAAGGAAGGTGGTGGTTTTATAAGCACAAGTAGTGCCCATGAAAGGGTGTTTGGTTCTAGTGCTACCCAACCCACCCCCCTGCAATGGCTGGTACAATGATGATGAAATGCATTACCAAAATGTAAGTCAACTTGTCAATATGCATGTTACATCATAATATATACTACTACTAGACTACAAAGTATATCATTCATATATATAAAAGTATGCTTTTTCTAGCTAAAGAAAGTGAGATCAGATTTGAAGCACAAAATGGGACCAAAATAACAATCTATCTTTAATTTATGTGCTAAGACCACCTTCAGCAAGTAGTTAAAATGGAGGAAACCGTAAAAAATTGTTCTCCAGCAGGTTGCTAATTGCCAGCGCCATTGTGGAGTAGTTGGATAAATTGAGGCATTTGGGCACCATTATTGGCGTTGTACGGTAGCGTAATTTTTTTTTTAATTAAATTAGTATATTTTTTAATAAGTTATGTGTATGTATTTTTTATTTTGAAGCTAATTAAGTATCAATATGTTATTATATGTATGAATTTTTGTACTATTTATTTAATTTTTTTACGATTAAGTGTCTATTGTAATTTAAATTTCAGTTGTAATATTATATTAAATTTGCATGAAAATTCAATTCAATTTATCTATTATAACATAATAAAAATATTCATTTAAAATAAATATAATGTAATATTATAGTATAGTGCTAAAAGAATATAGCTTACTAGCTACTAGTAGTAAGTAAGTTGTTGTCCCTATTATTGAGTAGTGCTGAATTGACTCAAAAATGGAGATAACTACAGGAGATGGGCTGACTTCATGATTTCATTTATAGAGTTCTCCTATGATTTTAATTGGGTTTCTTTTAGAATTAAATTAATCAGTTTTTTATCGAATGTCGAGATATAATATATATATATATGCATACACATGTTCAGCGGTGAATTCAGTATTAATTTTGGGATAGGAAAGATAGTTAAAAAATTATAAGGTCTTATTATACAAGTAAACTGAGGTAGAATTTTTATTTTTATTTTACATTTAGATATTAATTATGAGAATTAATTTTTCAATTTAAATTTACCCCTTTGCGTAGTGTGTGTACCAGTACCACCCCCACCCTGGCTGAAATCACTTGGAAGTTACTAATTATCAGTTTTCACTTTTGAGAGAGCTAAGTCAATCTGCTTTTCAGCCATTTTTAAATTCCAACTGGCTAGTTGAAATTTTATCAAACTTATAATAATGCTGTAAATTAATGGTACCAAAGTCTTGTTTTATTTGAATTGTTGCAAATTAAAGGCCAAATGATCGTCCCATATATATGCGACATTTTTTCGACTAGCAAGCAATATATATGTATTCTTAAACTTTAGACCTTCATTAGAGATTTAAGGGTTCCTTGATGAGTTTGATTCGTTGCTTGCATTTTCGATTTCATCTGCAATGCACATGCGTGTAGACGAACAAAATTAATGGTTCAATCAAATGGTGACACGTGAAAAGTCTCATATTAAATATCAATTTTAATTACTATGTTTCGTTGAAAATATTGTATGTATTAAAATCAAAATTTGAAATCAAATAGATGAATAAGTGATAATATTATCAGTTCATCGTGCATCAATTAAGTTTTTTAGATTTATAAATCAAGTCAAACTCAACAATTCAAGGTAAACTCAATACAAATTTATAAAGCCTTGATAAATCAAATTGGTTTCAAGTATTGAAACTCGTTAGTACTCTAATATAACAAGTAGGGTCTTTGAAGCTAGCTTAAGCCTAGCAAATCGGGCCACACAAAATTTCGCTCCGGTCTCATTTCATTCATTTGAAGAAAATGTTGAATACATTATATTGATCAGTTCTTTTGATCTTTTGATTAAAAAATTATTCAAGTTCTTCGTTCAACAACGAATTAACATTTGAAATTTTGATACCATCTTTAATACTCCCTCCGTCCCGTAGGAATTTGCACCCTACGGGACGGCCCATTTTTTAAGAAAATTTGTTTTATAATATATAAAGTAGTGGTATATGTGTAAATATGTGTAAAGGTTTGTGAGTGTGCACGTAAATCGATGTTTCCTTTTTTAGTAGTGTGCAAATTTATGTGGGACGTCCCAATAAGGAAAGTGTGCAAATTCATGTGGGACAGAGGGAGTAAAAGATAAAAAATGAGGTTGAAAAGTGACTAAAAAATCTTGGAGTTTGAAAGACCCTCCCACCCCACCCCCACCCCCACCCCCACCCCAACTTTCAAGCATGCATGATGCATGGACCATCTCTCAACTAAGCTCTTTATTTCTATGCAAGATAATGGACCATTAATTAATGTCTTCAAAGGTCATTCTAATTTCAAATTTTTATTTTATCTATTTATTTTTCTTGAATTATGAGTTTTGTTTCTCTCACAGTGACATAGTGCCCCATGATATCCTCACATTTCATCTAGAATTTGTCACTTATCGATAAATCAATTTTCGCAGGAGACAGACATGGACAATGGCCTAACCAACAAAATCTATGTGAATGATATTTTCTTGGATGGGTTTGAAAATTTTGTGAGACATTATTACCAGCTATGAGCACTAATAAACAAGACTGAAAATAACATAATAAACAAAAGTAAGACTTGTTTTTCAATTTATAGAGGTAACTATATTTGCTGCGTATAACGGTATATAAGTTATCCAACATTAATTTATCTTCACTTATAATCTGAATTCACAAAATCCCAAAATAACAGACCTGCCAAAAAAATTCCAAGAATTAATCTCTCAAAAAAAAATATCCAAGAAAATGTAACACCAGTATGAACTGAAACGTTAATATAATTAAAAAGTTAACTGAATATATTAAATGAATTATGATAGTAGTTTTGACTGAAATTTTTCATTAACATACATTGAATCTTATCCGTGTATGATATCTTGCCGACTTGCCCAAAATAAGTATAGAATTTAATTTAAGGTTAAGTTTTGTATGAAAATTTATCATGAACAAATTTTAAAGGATCAAAAATTTTATCAAAAATATCAAATATTCGAGTTAATGATATTATGCTATAATTCTTAAAGATTTTATTGACTCGAACTTTTGATATTATTGATAAATATTTTGATACATTTAATCAAATACTTAATACTTTAAACCAATTTCATAATTTTCATATAAAACCAATACTCATAAATTAATATATATAATGATCCAAAGGGATTATATTTAAACTAATTTTTGTTGTGTGCTGACCAAACACTCCTGTCTAGTGAGCCCACTTCGGAAAAGTAAATCCAAGTTATCTTGGGCTCGTGAGTCCCATACTCAAAGCCCAAACGATGGCCCACTTACCAACTACTTCCTCGTCCCAATTTATTTTTCGTAGAATACATGACATACACTTTAAGAAAAAATAGACTAAGTGAATATGAAATTAAATAAAAAAAATATTAAAATATATTATATTAACTTTTGTAAGTATAATTTTGTTTAAGTGTAAAAAAGAGTTGGTACATTACTAAAATAGAAAGGCAAAGTATTGTAAGAAAATAGTTTATGATAAGCTTATCATGAACAAGTTTTAAAGTATCAAATATTTAAATAGGTGTATCAAAAGTTGTGGTCAATAAAATCTATATATTGATCTTAAATTTTGATACAACTAATGAATATTTTTATACACTTGACCATATATTTAATATTTTAAAATAATTTTATGATAAACTTATCATGAACTTATTCTTATACAAAACCTAATCAAATAGAAAATATGAAAATTATTTTAAAAAATTTCAATCACATAAATAGGGGAAAATTATTTTAAAAAATTTCAATCACATAAATAGGGGAATAGGTAACGCTGCTGGACAAGAGTCTACACCTTGGTATACTAGAAGCCTAACCCAAATGAATTACGCTTTTTTAAAAGGTCTATTTTTTTAAATAGGTCATATTGAGCTTTTCTATAAATCTTTTAAATTTGAGTATATAGATAGACTCGCGAATTTTGCATATTGAAATAAATTTTTGATGTATAATAAAAAATTAGTTTAATTTTTTTATTTTAATATTTTAATACACAAAAGCAATTATAATCATACTTGATATATTTAACTTGAATTTTAATTTAAATAATATTTAGTACATGATAAAGTGATAACTCAAACAAAAGTATTTAGCACATTAGTTGATTAAGAAAATATTCAATATGTCAATAAATAAAAATAGAAATAACTTTATTAATTAATTAATTCAGTGTATATTTTAATTATACATAATAAAAATAATATAATAAAATATTTTGTAGAAAATTAAAATACATGAGCAATGATAATCATGTTGATTATCATAATATTCAATATACCCTCAAAATAAAATATTTAGGATTGTCACATATGTGATACAAATATTTTATTTTGTTTTTCATGTATTTTATAAATTGAATATGCAAATTAAAATAAATTATTATTTTAATTTTTATGTAATTTATTAATTAAGATTAAAGTACTGATTTAAATGTGTACTAGTACGTAAATATGCGGAATTATTAAAAAATATATTTTTAATGTAGATTATATTATATAAATTCTGTATTTTGATGATAATTTATTTTAAAAAAAAAACTAATATTAAATTGAAAGTCAATTTATACAACATAATTAATTTGATTTGTAAATGAAATATTAACAAATAATATATTTATATATATTAAAATATTAATTTAAAAGTAAAATATATAATAATATTATACATTTTATCTATAGTAAATAAATTAAATAATTAAAAAATATGTGTATATACACAGCGTATACACAATATTGTGATAAATTAATTAAGTAATTAAAAGTTTTGTACAAATGCACAATGCATACACAATATTATATTCTAAAACATCATTTTTTCTGGACTTACGGTGTAAAATAACTTACAATGTATACAATGCATACACAATAACTTTTGAGTAAATAAATTACGGTCAATACAATGTATACACAATGAGTAAATAACTTACGGTGTAAAGAATCAAATTTGAGTATTGTAAATGTATATTTTAATTATACATAATAAAAATAATATAATAAAATATTTTTTAGAAAATTAAAATACTTGAGCAATGATAATCATGTTGATTATCATAATATTCAATATACCCTCAAAATAAAATATTTAGGATTGTCACATATGTGATACAAATATTTTGTTTTGTTTTTCATGTATTTTATAAATCGAATACGCAAATTAAAATAAATTGATTATTTTAATTTTTATGTAATTTATTAATTAAGATTAAAGTATTGACTTAAATGTGTATATTATTTAAATTAAACTAACCGATTTTATAGACAATTATTTCTCTTATGATTATGTAATATTCAATTGTAAGATAATTGATTTGATTTTAAAAAAAATATTAATTTGATTAAATATTGTATAAATTAAATTCAAAGTTAATCTAATAAGTCAAATCAAATTAGACAATTTATCTCCTAAAAATAATGACTATTTCGACTCAAACAAATTCATAATATTGAGTATACTATATAGTATAATTTATTAAGAAATTGAATTTATTTTACCTTCTAACATTCAATACATTGCAAATATGCAACACTTCACTCGTGTATATACATATAAAAATTTATATAGAAAATTAAAAAATTAAATTAAATACACATGTAAAAATATGCTTATAAAATTATAACTGAAAATAAACATTACAAAACTACTAACAGAAAATAATGAAATATGTTAAAATTTATATAAAATTGGTTCATAATAAGCTTATCATAAACCAGTTTTAAAGTATCAAAAATTTGACCAAGAGTATCAAAAATTTCATCTAAAGTATAAAAAATATGGGCATTATTATGTTATAATTTTTTATAGATTTTATTGACCTCAACTTTTGATACTCCTAATAAATATTTTGATAAATTTAACCAAATATTTGATACTTCAAAATAGTTTCATGATAAACTTATCATAAACTATTTTTATATAAAACCTACTCACAAAATATATCTTGTAACACAAATTTTTTTTTATCTTGAATTAAAATATTATATTTATAGAGTTAAAATTTATACAAGTCTAGAAATTAAGATATATAGTAGAGATTTAAAAAAAAAAAAAACATAATGTCATGATTATGAATTTTTAATAAAAATTTGTTTGTTATACCTAAAGAAAATTAAAAAATATTTAAGATTTTGTTTGTTCCACATATAAGATAAGTTATTAAAAGAAAATATTCTATACTAACAAAATCAGGGCAACCACATAGTGGTCTATAGTAACCGGATAAATTAAAGGTGAGTAAAAAAAACTTTTCCAACTTTCAAACAGGTCTAAACACGAGAATAAGTCATTTGGTTAAGTAGGAACTAATAAAGGAGAACTATACTAATACACCTAGAGACTGCAGTCTGAGCCTAGGCTAAAAAGGCACAATAGAAACCCGTGCCATCCTTGAAACATACGCTACAAGACCCATTAATCACTGTACAACATTTACGAAACGATAAATTCAAATTTCAGGAACTTCTCAATAGATGGTAGAGAGAGGGCGAGGATTGGAGCGACGTCACACGTAGCAAGAGTCAATTGTTTCCTCCGAAGGTAAGGTTCTCCTCCGACGGGCTAATTGTTTTTGTGTGTCGGTTGTTGCTGATAATGGTTTGTTTTTCTTGTTGTGTACCAAATGTGCGTCGACCCGGACTCTTCTTCAGCGCCTAATCTGGTATTTTCTGATAATCTGGTATTTTCTGCTGCCTATTATAGGAAATCAATGAAATAAAGGATGACTTCCCATGACTCTTCTTCAGCGCCTAATCTTCCCACCTCCGTTGCCTCACTTTGTATGGCCTCCAAACCAGAGGTCACTTCTCTCACTCCTCCCCTGTTTCTTGATTTTTTTTTGCATTTTCTTTACTATTATGACATTGCATTCTTTATTATTTGCTTCTTTAGAGGTTTTTATGGTTTGTTAGGGGATGGATTTTGACTATTTTTGTGCTTTAATTTTTTCTAATGGTTTAACTATCTATGCTACCTGGGCCGGTGGGGCTTTAGGTTGTTGTACCCAAGGATGAAAATATCGCTATCGCAAGTAATATCGCAATTTTAAATTTACCGAAATATCGATGGATATATCGATATCGCATATCGATATCGCAAAAAAATAGAAAAATAAAATTTTGGAAATTTAATATGAAATTTTAGGGATTATTATAACATATTATTATCCATATGTTTCATTTAAGATCACAAAAAAATTGACATGTTTAAAGTAAATAAATAGATAATGGACTATATAATCATTGTCTGGCATTAATTAATTAATAATATAATACATAAACAATAAAAGATGATTTGAATTACATGATACAATACATTTAGTACCAAAATAATGACCTATGAGGTTCAAATGTAGAAGATGGAATCCCATCTTTGTCCAAACAATATTGGTACCAACTCATTGCATTAGAATAATCCTGCATATAGTTATGCACATGTCATTCATATGTTTCTCTATCGCTTCCAACTGTTTCACCATAGATTGGATAGTGTGCACTAACTCAATGAATTTGTTGATATGAAAATTGATGCTGAAACACATTTCGAGTATTCCAACCAAATTGTGAACTCGAATGTGTGTCAGAAGCATATGAATCTTGAGACATATCACTATGATCAGTGCCCAATAAAAAAATTATATGTATAAAAATAAAACCATGAAAGAATATACAATCACTAAAAAAAATTATCATTTGAAAATTGTATAAAAATATAAAAAAAGAAAAAAATAGATTTTTTATGTAGTGCGATATTTTGCGATATATCTGCGATATTTCCCGATTTTCAATTAATTTTGTACTACGAGTGAACCGATATCGATATCGATATTTTGCGATATATCCACGATACTTTGTAAAAAATACATTGTACCTCAATATCCATATCGCATACTCAAAATTTGCGATATATCCGCGATATATCCGTGATATTTCGCGATATTTTCATCCTTTTGTACCACATGTTTCATGTCCTATACTGTGCAACACATCAAAGCAGGTGGTGCATCTATGTTTTCCCCAAAATTCTAAAGCTTAAATCTTTCTGTCAAGTGAAGAAAAAGAAAGATGGAAAGTTGTTTTTTCAGGTGTTCAGGTCCCATTTTTCTTGTGAAACTTTATTCACTTTCATATGATATAGTTCTTGTATTGCTCTCTCTCTCTCTCTCTCTCTCTCTCTCTCTCTCTCTCTCTCTCTC